>PVIR01003434.1:0-89122 GCA_004026965.1 Petromus typicus
TGGGTGTGGAGACCCACACCCAGCAGCAACCAGTACCACATACCACAGTGCCGGGCGTGGTGGCTCACGCCTGTCATCCCAGCACTCGGGAGGCAGAGGCAGGAGGATTGTGATGTGAGTTTGAGGCTGAGCTCAGGGCCAGCCTGAACCACAAAGCGAGACCCTGTCTCCAAAAACCTAAAAAAAAAAAAACTAAAAAGAAAAGAAAAATTTACTGTTTTAGAGAGAACCCCCTAAATTAATCAAGAACCAATCTTCAATCCTCAACCAGCAGGAACTGAGGCCCCAAGAAAAGCTTATTAATTGATACCATTTCATACTGACCAAAAGATTAGCAGGAGGGGGAAAAAAGAATTTAAACTTCCAAGGAAGTAGATCCAGGACCATACAAAGGATATAGTCAAAGGATACTCAACCTGTCTGGCTATGAGAGTTCCACAGTCCAGCCAAGCAGCATTTCAGAGCTAAACAGGCCAGACTTCTCTGCACTTCCCATTCTTTCTCTTTCCAAGGTGAAGTGCTTGCTGCTGTCCTCCTGTTCCCACTCCTCCCATGCAGACCTATGTGAGGAACCGTCGTGCACCACCTGGAAAACCTACAGTGAAGCTGGGTACTCTAATTGGATAGAAGGTCTGGGTCATGCATACAAAAGGATTGAGGGCCAAATATTAAATGAGAGGAAAGGTGAATAAGAGTAAGCATTGATATGAGCACCAAAGCGCTGTTTTGCTCTACCTGGAACAAACAAGAGTAGAACACTTTTCTTTTTTTTTTTTTAGGTTTTTTGAGACAGGGTCTCGCTTTGTGGTTCAGGCTGGCCCTGAGCTCAGCCTCAAACTCACATCACAATCCTCCTGCCTCTGCCTCCCGAGTGCTGGGATAACAGGCGTGAGCCACCACGCCCGACACTGTGGTATGTGGTACTGGTTGCTGCTGGGTGTGGGTCTCCACACCCAGTATTGTTATGTGGTTACCGGGGAATCGAACCCGGGTCCTTGCGCTTGCAAGACAGGCGCCAGAACCACTGAGCTAACTCTCCGACCCTAGAACACTTTTCTTGCCTCTTCACTACACAGCTTGCTTTGGCCAATAACATGTGAGTGAAACTAAAATGAGTCACTTCCATACAAAAGGTCAGGTCCATGTGTGGTCACTCAGTGTGACTTCACTTTTCCTACCTTTGGGATGGAAGTACGTGGAGGAATCGTAGCATGGTAAGAGGGGGGTGCCTCTCTCTGCCAGCATCTCCAAGGGAGCCCGCTGAGCCTCTGCTTGTCAACAGTGAGGCTGGCATTGGCCTGGCAGCAAGGACCAGAAATGAGTCTCTGGTCTTGTGAATCCCTGGCACTAGGAGATTGTTTCTGTTGCATGTCTGAGTCTAAACTGACTGATGTAGACATTAAAGAAGTGTGTAAGATTTTCTGTTTCTTTATACTTTACCTGGGCCCTGTTTTCTCATTAGAACAGTTAACAGTGTCATTATGGACTAGGTCTAACGAGTAGTCTAAAGAGTTAAAATCAAAAAGAAATTGAGACTCACAGTAGGTTACTCACCAAACAAAAGCTGTTGGTATGATATATTTTAACCCTAGTCTTATATCCAAATGATATTAAAACACTTCTTTCTGATTTCCGTGGTCATCATATGTTAGTGAATTGAGCTTCAGATCATTAAGGCTGAAGGACTCAAAGTATCATGGCTTTTTTTCTCAACATATAACTCTTTGCTCCCTCAAACATAAAAACTCTTCAGTGTAATGAAATATATGGTGTTTTTATCTCCTTATTTCTTAAAACAATGAGTTTAGGCCCCATGCTTTTCATAATTCTACCTCTCTGTCCTACTGAAGAAAAAAATTATGGTGATATGATAGGGTTTGTTACTAAGCAACTACAAATCCAGGAACCCCTCTTCTCCCTCCTCTACTTTTATTACCGAAAGAATATTTCTACTTTTAGGATCCTGTAAGCTTGTTAAGTTTTTCTTATTTAAACAAATATTCAAGTGCATGAGAATCTCCAAAAAATTATACCACAGCAATGTAGCCCTTCTTCTAAAAAGACTGTTAGATAAAAATGCACCACTAGTTCTTAGTTCACTGGAAAGTTTTGTGCTGCTATTTGCTTCTTCTGATCAGGAAAAATATTTTTCTGGAGCTGGAAATTTAGCTCAGTGGTTCCGGCACCTGTCTTGCAAGCACAAGGGCCTGGGTTCAATCCCCAGTAACCACATGCAATATTGGGACTCACGCCCAGCAACAGTCAGCACCACAGACCACAGTGCCAGGCGTGGTGGCTCACGTCTGTAATCCCAGCACTCTGGAGGCAGAGGCAGGAGGATTGTTGTGATGTGATTTGGAGGCTGAGCTCAGGGCCAGCCTAAACCCTGTCTCAAAAAAAGAGAAAAGAAAAATATTTTTCTTCTATGCCTTGTACTCTTAATGATACTGATACACTGTATGTTAACTATTGCTATTCTCTTATTTTGTTATAAAATTCTATTTTTATAAAAGAAAAAAGAAAATGCAGCACTGGAGTCTTTGTACGGTGATGTATATGAGACTATGAATTATTTGCGTTTTAGATAAACAAAGAATAAGAGCTGTCTATCTCAGGTACGTCCCCATTGCTGGGACAAAATAACCAAGCACAAAAGCTTAGGGAAGAAGAGGCTTATTCTGGCAGCTGGCAGTCAGCTGGCTCCACAGCAGGATGTATGTTATGTACTGGTACAAATGCTTAATGTTGAATGTGATCATAATGTATATATAAAATGTACTGATAAATTACAATAAAAAAAGAAAGTAACTTCTGTGATGTCACATTATAATAATAGATTTTATTTTCTTTGTAAATTTTTCATTTTTAATAAAAGTTATTTTAGACAAGCCCAGAAAGAAAGAAAGGGAAAAAAAAGAAAAGGAGAGTAAAAAAGGACTTAGGAAAGCAGGTTCCCGAGACTGCAGCCTGGTCACCCGGGGCGGAACAGGGCTTAAGTCACAAAAGAAACATCTACATCAAATGAAGGACACTTTACATCTCATCTATTCTGATCTATTCCGAACTTCACCTCTTTATCAACAAAAACACCATTTATTAAATAAGCACTCTTATGTTAAAAAGAAGAAAAAGTTAATGTTATAAAAAGAAAGACTCAGGGTTTGCCCCGAACTTCAGAAGAGATTTTTAGACTTGAGCTTTTGAGTAACGCTATAATCACTAAGACTTTGGAAGATAAATGGATGTTTTCAGTTGTACATGGGGTAGTCATACCAGGTTAGGCAGAATTATGACTCCGCAAGTGTTTATTTAGAGAATATTATGATTCAAAGAAATATAATTAGACATCACGATGACAAGAGCTGTACTTGTGATAGTTCATCCTGTCAACTTGGTTGGACTGAGGTGTTATCTAAGAACTCAGCAAAGCACCCTTCCAAGTTTCTTGAATGTATATTGGTAGTAGATACACATTACTCTGCTTGTGTCTGTGTCACAGTGAGTCTTTTCAGAGATGACGGTCACATGGGACAGCAAACAGACGGGAGACCCCTGCTCTGAATGTAGGTGCCACCATCCAGTAGGGGAGGGGGGGCCCAGACGGAACAAAAGGACAAAGAGGAAGAGTCCCGGTAATCTGTTTGCATCCCCTCCTTCCATCTCCCCATTTCCGTCTCCTTCTCCCCCTCGCCCTGCCATCCCCCGTCTCTCCGGGCTGCTATGAAGGGAGAAGTGCAACTGCTGCCCTTGCTGCCATGACATACTGCCTCTCACAACTGACTAGAGATGGAAACCTCTTCATCTCTGAGCCGAACTGAACTTTTCCTCCTCTAGGTTGTGTTTTGTTGTTTTTTGTTTTTTTTTTTTCCAGTTGTCATCATTGTCACAATGATGAAAGCTGACTAATCCAACTACAGAACTTTCAAGTTTTGACTCTTATTCAAATTATTTCTTTATCTACACTGGGCATTAATTCTCTCATGACTTTTAAGTGTAAGGTAATATTCTCCACATACAAAAAAGGCTTATGATATCTCCATAAGTGACTGAGACCAGAGTCTCCGGAAGTGGGGTAGCAAGCTTTGGGATAAGAAAGCAAGCACTACCTCTGACCTTGAGGGGAGAGAGGCTCTGCTCAGTGTTGGAGCACACTCTGAGGCCCAACACCTGCACAAACTAAGTCAGACTAGGATTTCACAAGATGCCCAAGTGACTCACATCACAGGGAAGTCTGAGATGCGCTGCTTAAAGAGCACTGCAGGTAAAGTGCTACACACTTTACTGTAAGAGCCAACTTGACATAAAAACAGCCATCTTGTTAAAATGTCTCCACTTTGTATCCTGTAATCTCCCTGTGAACCTGGAACTTGTCTCCTTGGGAATTGTCTACCCAACTGATGTGCACAGCTGCAGATGGTACTTTTTAGGATGTACTATTCTGTAGTAACCAGTGATCTGATCTTTGCTGTTGGCTTCTGTAACAACTCACTTCTGCACTTTAATAGTAGAATGACCTAACAGCTCTTGCATAAAAACCACCTGGTAACAGGTGGGGGGGTAGTAGATTTTGCCTTTAAATACTATGCCCCAGTTTACCCCTTTGCCTTCTTCTACATGGAAGGACAGCCCTCAGCTGAGTAATAAAGCTTTAAAATCATGTTGTGTCCTGAGAGATTGTGTCAGTGTACTTGGTCCCAACACTTACAAAATGGCAGTATGGTCATTAAATGCATTGTTTTCTAAAACTGAAGAACTAACAATCAAATATCCTTGAAAGGTTTTTGAGGTAAGAGGCAGAAAACTTCAATCTCAGCACTTCACTTCTCCTGGTTAAAACCATAGAGTTTCTTTGGTAAATGTGGGTGTAAAGGGAATAGGAAATTGACACATTCTGCCAAGGGTTCCCTGGCCATGGCCTATTCTAGTAACTGCGGGTCAGCTACTGCTCCACAAAGTAGCACACACACACGGGCTTAGTTGGCAGCCAGCCACTTCCTGCGCTGAGGTGGATTGAATTAGTCAACACACCTCCAGGAGGTGATGCCTGGGGAAAGCCCTGCTGCGTGTGTGCCAAACGCTGTCGAACTTTCCTGGCTTCCTCCCACCGCAGTTTCTCCTCAGCTTGTTTCTAGCAGGGGTTCTGCGGGAACCAGGCACCAGGAACTTTTAACCCTGTACTTTCCCCCACAGTCCTCATACTGATGATCAACAAAATTTTGAGGTTGTGAGTTAGGCTGGAAAATTGAAGGCCAGAAAGACGACCTTTCACTCAGTCCTAGCTTAAATTACCAACGTAAGGACACATTAGCTCATCATGCATGTTCCGACCTAATTTATTAAAGCATGTGTCTTCCCCAAAACTTACACATACACTCTCTCAATCATTTTTCTCATCACTGAGGCACAAGACCCACAAGTTAAAGGGCCACTTTGTCTAGGCTCACAGTAAAGGCTTCAGTCCAGAGTCTGCTGGGTCCAAGACAAGACAACGTGGCCAAGGGACATGGCGGAGAAGAAGCTGCTTGAAGCATGGCGGCTGGGAAGCAGAGAGTAGAGGGAAGAGCCAGGGAGAGGGAGAAACCTTTCCAGGGCCTGCCCTTCTTCCAACCATACCCTACCTTCTAACAGCAGGTCAGCTCTAAGCCCTCGTGATCCAACCAATTTCCAAAAGTTCTGCCTATATGCACATGAAGCTCTCAGAGGATATCCAGGTGTGAACCATAACAGAAAGCAAACTACATTTTCTGCTATTGTTCCACACCATGTTTTCTAGTTCTGAGTCCTCACCATCTGTGGAATAATTGTTTATTCTGACACAACCATTTCAGTTATCTGCTCATCTGGGTCCTGTGCAAACTTCCAGCCTCATCCATACCCTCTAGGGCTCCTACTGAAAATCCACTTGTGTCTCTTTGGAAATCTTGGTTTGCTCTCATGACATTTAATTTAAAAATTAACCAGAGACAACCTTTCCATTGTCCATTTGAATGGCTATTTGTATAGATTTTGGCTTTTTTAAAAAAGACAGGGTCTCACTATAGTTCAGGCTGGTCATTAACTCACTATGTAGCCCAGCCTGGCTCAGCAGTGATCCTACTGCCTCTGCCTCCTGAGTGCCAGGATTACAGGTCTGTGTTACCACGCCTGGACAGACTTTGGCTTTTCAAATTTTCAAGTGTTTATTCCTAATCTGTTCTCTGCATTTTAAACTCAGAAAGAGATCATTTCCGCCGTTGGGTGTTCCCACTTCTCTTAGATCCTCGGCAAATTATTCTGTTCAGAGCTGGTGCTTCAATATTCACTTTATTTGATTTTATTGATATTAATTGATTTCCTCTTGTATCCAGCTCTTTACTGGCTTCAAGTCTAAACATATCAGACAAGTAGCCAAATTCCTAAGGTGACGCTATTTTGGAGAATACTGACAGTAATATTTTCAAACATTTGGGAAGTTTTTCAAAAGGGAGAGAGATCGAACTGTAACAAGATGGTCACAAGAAGGACTGATGAGCCTCTGATGTGACACTGCAGGGGGTCATGCACAGGGCTGGCCTTTCCAACTGGACATCTCCAAGGTCCCTTCTGCTTTAGGACCCAAGCAGAATATGAAGCACAGCATCTCAGGCATGACATGGAAACAGGAGCATGTGTCTGCACGTTCACAAGCCTATGTGTATGAGGCAGGGTAACAATGCCCCTGTCCCTGTCTTCAGACTTTTCCCCTTTCTGTGGAAAAATGCATGATTCCCATTGTTAAAAATTCCACATCCTAATTATGTTTCTCGTGAAAATCCTGATTAAAATGAGAATAGGCACTGGAGGAGGACCAGAGAGAGCACTGAGACAACCACACAGGGAGAAATGTGTCACTTTCACTCCTGCCTGGACGTGACTCAGAACAGTGATTCTCGGTTCTCCTAATTTGGGTAGAAATGCTACAGGACAGGATGAATGGGCTGGCTGTGAGGGATGCTTCATCATCTTTGTAGAGGTAACAGCTTGAAGGATGCAAAGAGAAGGAAATAAAGGAGAAACCTGCGAAGGAAAAGCGAGAGGCCTCTCCCTTCCACTGCCGCCTTCTGGGCGCACGGGCGAGGCCTGTGCTCCCCACGCAGTGAGGCTCAACCCGCTGCTCTCTGCTGCCTGTGGTGGTTGGGAGACGGAAGACTGGTGAGGAAAGACCTAGAGCACATAGAAAGGCTCTGAGGCTCTTGGCACTGCAGACCAGAAACAGCCTCCTGTAGATACGTTGGTGTCTCAGTGATGTGGATTTCATGGAATCCAAAGAACTCAAGAGAATGCCTCAGCTGGTTATGATTCTGAGGCACCCCATACCCTACAGAGCACCCCTAGAGTCAGGACCCAGTCAGAGGAGCCTTTTGGACAAGTGAAACAGCTCATCTTTGCTCCTTGCTCCACTAGAGCTTAAGGAACTGCCCAGATCTTCACTATCGAGCTGTCCCTGCCCTCTGAGCCAATGAACGGCTTTCCCACACATAGCCACTGCGAAGTCTGTCCACGCTTCTTGGTGTCTTGTCTCTTGTCTGTTTTTCACTAATGTTGCACTAACAGATTTTTCTTGGACAAGGAGGAGGAAAGTGATTAAGTCATAGCTTACACTGTAGATCAAGCCATACAATTCACAAAACATTTTCAGATACATTTTTTATTTGGTTCTCACAAGAATCCCATGAGGAGATTATGATAAATCCCTACTGTACAGATTTAGAAACTGAGTTTTAAAGAGTTCATGAAAATTGCTCCACGTGGCTAAGTAGGAGGGCTGAAAACTCCAAGCCCAAAGAAGCAAAGTCGGATTCCTCAGAGGTAGGTAAAGGGGAGTCTGGGACATAGGTGCTGGCACAAGGCGGAAAGACTGGGCTGCAGCGAGTACATCTGATAGAAAGCAGCACCTTCCAAGTGCGATAAGAGATATGAGCACCACTGCCACTCTCTGCAATGATGGGAAATGAAATCATTCTCTCTTAATCATTTTTCTCATCACTGAGGCACAAGACCCACAAGTTAAAGGGCCACTTTGTCTAGGCTCACAGTAAAGGCTTCAGTCCAGAGTCTGCTGGGTCCAAGACAAGACAACGTGGCCAAGGGACATGGCGGCGAAGAAGCTGCTTGAAGCATGGCGGCTGGGAAGCAGAGAGTAGAGGGAAGAGCCAGGGAGAGGGAGAAACCTTTCCAGGGCCTGCCCTTCTTCCAACCATACCCTACCATCTAATAGCAAGTCAGCTCTAAACCCTTGTGATCCAATCAGTCTTTGCTTTTTAAATTCTGAACCCTTTTTACCTTTTGCAGGTCATTTTATAGACTTTTTTAGCTCTTAAAGTATCTTCTTCTACCAATTTCTCATCTCTTGTCCTCCAGCACATAGTGATAGAAACTTGCTTTTTCTATATTTACTATATGTTAGTGATAAGGAAATTTTTTTTTTTTTCTCTTTTGAGACTGGATCTCACTACATAGTTCAGTCTGGCCTCAACCTTGCTGTGATCCTTCCACCTCTGCTCCAGAGCACTGGGACCACAGGACTGTGCCACTGCACATGGCAGGAAAATTTTTACTTCAGTAAGTCTGAATTTCAGGTACTACTGAAGAGCAAACACCATTCATTGTCTGGTAGGATTCTTTGCCCTCAGGGTAAATTTCTGAGACTGCTCTGAGCTCAAGCAGCTGTGGAAGGTCTTTGATTTTTATCTCTGAACACTGGTACCCACAGACTCTGGCATGCTAGACTTGGTTATTTTATCTACCAGGTTCACTCAGATATAGCTCGATCCCTGCACCTCCCCCTCAAAGCACTGTAGTTTGTAGGAATCAAAGCAACCCTCAGTGTTAAATCCAGACCCCATCACCTACAAGCTATGCCATTCTAGGAAAATTATCTAATCTTCCTATTTTCTATTATCTAATCTTCCAGACCTATTTCCTATAAAACTGGGATGATAAGTTCACGTCTTTAGCAGGGAGGGAAGATTTGAGGAGATCACTGATATGGCGCTTAGCATATTCTAACATGGCCACTCCTCACCTGATCAATCACCTAAGTGCATAAAGACGTTTCTGAGAATCGACCTTTGCTTGGGATCCTGGAAATCTATACCCATCATTCTATGTTGACCGTGATTTGCTTAGTATTATCCTTTAGACTTCAACGTGTGATGTGATGCTTACACTTTTTCTGTACTCAGATGTTCAAAGTTTCAAAAGTATTGTTGCTAAATTCCTACAGATTCCACTGACTAACCTCAATGTCCAAACCTGAAACTTGCTGATACAGATGAATATGTTGTAAAGAATCACTCTTGAAACCTGGCTGTAAAATTCATCAAAAATAATTACCAGTCACACTAGGGTGATTACTAATTTTGTTCTGTATTTCTCCAGATAGTCCCCATTTTCTTTGTCAGTGTTACTCAACACTTGGG
Source organism: Petromus typicus (assembly GCA_004026965.1). Taxonomy (NCBI): domain Eukaryota; kingdom Metazoa; phylum Chordata; class Mammalia; order Rodentia; family Petromuridae; genus Petromus; species Petromus typicus. The sequence continues at coordinate 9,441 of PVIR01003434.1, forward strand.
CCCATACACTCCTGTGTGTTTGTTCTCTGCTGACCAAATTAAAGGAGGCCATATATTTGGTTAAGGATTATTCCAAGCTGTCTCTGAGGCGACAGAGGGACCCATCTGCTTCATGCACCATCTCACTGTGTGCGGTGGGTAAGGGGTAAGGGTCTTTTTATATTAAGGAACAGAGGAGGATGCAGACAGACAGATCCCCCGCCCCTCCCACCGGTCCCTGCTAATGTCTTCTGCTCACCTCCCTCTTTCTTGCCAAAAGGAAACTGGGCTCACCTGTGTCGCCAGCATCTGCATATTCTGACCCTTCTTTCAGGCTGAGGAGGGACTTACATGCCCAGCACGGGGAAGCTTGAAGTTGCTTCTCTTCTCTAAAAGAAAAAAAATTCTAACTTTTAAAGTTCCACTTTGCAGCACCAGTTACAACTGTACTTCCAAAACAATGGAACTACGTGCACATGTTAAATTACAACTATATGCCTTGTTTTGGAGATTTTTATTGGCTTTATTGTAGCTCTCACCCGAAACCTTTCACTTAAATTAGACATTGAATACTGTGTGCTGACCTTTGTATTGCAAGGTACTCAGCAAAGTTAAGTAGTGGTACTTAAACGCTGAGGCTTAGTTTGCTTCAAAAAGTACCTGCTGAGAGACTATTATCAGAATGGCAAATCTCAGCACAGGCTAATATCTTCCTACAAGCTATGGGAAAATAGTCAAGACTTAATAGTAAAAATGTTCAGGAAAAGAATTTAGAATCTTATTCCTCTCCCTGGAGGACTGAAGGGAAGCTGGGACCGCACGCTGGTAAACGGGGCCAGCTGGAGTCCAGGACCCATCACTGAGGCATCAGGCCTGAGGGAAAAAGTAAACTATGTACACAGTTCAGCAAATTAAAATTAACTTGTTTCTAAGATCTTTCTAGGAATTAAGTAAATCCCTCGAGATCACTGGAAAAATCCTTTTCCTAAACAGTACGCTGTAACAGTCCTTCAGGTAGCATTTACGTTCCATTCGGTATTATAATTTGGAGTATCTGGAAGGATGTGCGCAGGTTGTATGCAAATACTTGAGCACCCTCTGAGGAGATGGAGGGATGACTAACAAGGTAACAGGAGCCCCATTCTGATCTGCACGCAGCCCAACTCAGCTTTTACAGTGGGGCCAGGACCTACACTTCTGGTGAGAAGTGACAGTGGGCTAAGTCACTTGTATAATTACCAGAGGGACCTCAGAGACCACCGAGTTCAACCACTGATGTTCCGGACAAGACACCATGACTTCCCTCTAAGGATGTGGCTGACCTCACACAGCACAAACTCAGTGACACAGCATCGCGGGACCTAAAAGCCCCAGCACTAGGCTCAAACCATCTGCCAGCAGCTGACTCTCTGCTGCCTGCACAAACCAGAATGCTACCTGAGGTAATGGGCTTCCCCAGGAGACACGCACGAGTCCAGTCACACAGAGGGGAGGACAGGCGCCGTCAAGGAGAAAGCCACAGAGGAAGAGCTCAGGGCCATTAGGGTCAGGGCGTGTTGGAGTCAGGGTCTGCAAGGGACTAGATTTAATACAGGACACATAACTTGCAGGATTATAATATTCACCCACAAAGTCAAATGCAGAAGAGTGCCAGAGACTATCCACACAGCCGAGATCCAAAAGACCCAGCCAAGGGCCCGGAGGCCACGGCAATGTCCGTGCTTGGTCACATGGACAGCCTGGACCCAGCAGGGCCAAAGGCCGGTAGTGGAAGCCGGAAAGCCTGCGCCAGCCGGTGGCATGAAGGGTCAGTGCCACCAGGCTGAGATGTGCCCTGCAGCCAGGCAGCGACGCTCAAGGACAAGATCAGAGCTCTGAAACAAAGCAACTCAGATTTTACCAAGTCTCTTAGTAAGTGAGAGATCAACAACCTAGCAACTCTCACCAAATGGACTATTTTGAAAACTATCTTTTCATACTGACACTTCATTTGTCCAGGAGAGTTAAAGGATAAGGTCTCACGATTTTCAAGATAGGAAAACTTACTCCTCCAAGCCCCACAAATTACTTTTTCACTACTTCAGATGGTAAGCAAATGTCCACTTTGGAGTGAAGCATACAGAAAACTTAGGGGTTTTGTCTGAGCCATTTGGGCCAGTGTGCGGTACTGCTGATGCCCTTAAGGTACTAGCCCGTGGGCTGAGCAACAGCCTGAACAGTATTTAGGTTCCTAACGAGGTCCTGCAGAGCCACTTGACAATTACCAACTTCCTTCATGTTGCCACCAGTTGGGAAACTACACAGCAAGTCCCTTAAAATTCTATGTAATATTGGGCCGGGGAGTTAGCTCAGTGGTTCCAGCTCCTGTCTTGCAAGCGCAAGGACCCAGGTTCGATTCCCCGGTAACCACATAACAATACTGGGTGTGGAGACCCACACCCAGCAGCAACCAGTACCACATACCACAGTGCCGGGCCTGGTGGCTCATGCCTGTAATCCCAGCACTCGGGAGGCAGAGGCAGGAGGATTGTGATGTGAGTTGGAGGCTGAGCTCAGGGCCAGCCTGAACCACAAAGCGAGACCCTGTCTCAAAAAAACCTAAAAAAAAAAAAAAAATTATGTAATATTGAATTACTGAATCAAGTTATTTTAATACAGTTAACACTTGTGTTTATTGTGTGGCTTGGGCGTAGCTCTAAGGTAGAGAACCTGCCCAACACACACAAGGTCTTGGCATTGATCCTCAACATCACAAATAACCAGATTAGAAAAAACACGGAAACACTGATTGCAGCAGCTGAACATACCATCTTTATTTACTAGCTCGAGGAAGGTAGCAGCGGTGGACAGGGTAAACCTGTGCGATGGTGTAGACAGCCCGAAAGCCTCCTGCGTGCAGAGGCTACAGTTCGGGGAAGTGACTGGACAATCAGGGCTCTGCTCACTGGACTAATCCGCTCACGCGTTCGGGGCCTGAATGTGTGGGTGGTGTCGTCTGGCTGGGAGAGGGAGCCCTGTGGGTGTGACCTGGAAGGGGACATCTCCCGGGCTCCTCCTGCTCTCTTCTCCACCTAGACCCTTCCTGCAAACTACAGATTGAATTCTTTAAAAACCGTAAACCAAAAAAACCTCTCGATTTAAATGTTAACTATGACTTTGACAAAGATGAACATTTAAAATTAGACTGATACAAAAAACAAATGAATAAGCTCTCCTGCTTGAGGTTGTGGGTCTCAAGTTATTTTTCCCCACTGAGAAGAAAGCGATCAACATTCCTGTTAACTCCCAATGTGATGGCTGCCCCCGTTTTCCCCTCTGTGCCTATTTCCCTAAGGCAAAGGACAAAAGAACCTCTTTTGGAACGGATCATTTGCAGATACCCTAAAAGCCCCTTTCTTAAGTAGTCCCAACCCCTCCTGACACTCACCCGTTACTGTTCGGGCCCCTTTGTAAGTAACAAGCTCTTGATTTTGAGCACTGAGCACATATACTTCTGGGAGCTCCTTCTCAGCCCACTAGACCCTGCGCCACCGGCCCACGGCCAGATTCAGCGTCCAACGGCTCCTCCCAGGACTGCGCGCTAGATTCCTCTCAATACAATGGACTTCACAGCTGTGAAAAAATCACCAACATGAAACAACTCCCCAATAATCCCAGCCTCCCTTAAAAAAAAAATCCCTTTGTCACAAGAAATAGAAGAAAACCTTGTGCTTCGAGGTTTCAGATTCCAGGGCAGCCCCAGCCAAAGGGGAGGAGGAAGCCATTCGTCAGTCTGACAGCCGAAAGCCATCTACACCAGGAAGTGGCCTCCAACCCACCTGACCCCGGCCCCATAACATTCACCCATTCTTTTGTGATCTTTAAAGTTCTTGGAAAGCTGTACAACCACACAACAGTAGTAGTCTTGTTCTGGCCCTTCCACAAACTTCTGCCCCAAAGGCTAACAACCCCAAAGGCTGGATTTCCAAAGTATCTCATTGGGGGATCTTTATCAACGCATGATGTTGAAAATATGTGACAAACACATCATTTTTCTATGTTGGCATTTTAATTCAGACTCAGAAGATCCAGTCAGTTCTCGTGGACATTCACTCACTGTCCCCTTGTGATCATGCAGTTTTTCCAAATCAGCAGGGTTTCATTTGTTCAATCAGTGGTGATAAACGCTGACGTTTCCGAGGAATAAAACCTGTAATTCCCAAAGAAATCAAAGTGGGCGGCTGCCACCTAGTGGTGGTTTCATGCAAATGCAGTAGCAGCAAAATAGCGGACAGAGCTTTCCAGAAAAACAAAACTTGTGTGTATAAAAACCACAATGTACTTTTAAGGCATAGGGTAAAACAGTTGTTTATTTAATTTCCTAAGTACTTAGGTCAAAAACACACAGTAGTCCACAAAGAAAGCTTGTTTGGCCTGCATGGCCTGCCTCTATACCACTCTGTCAGCACAGAACTTAAAGCCATTTCCAGACCAAAGTGCAAAAGAGGGGGGAAAAAAACCAAAAAAACAACAAAACAGCCAACAAACACAGAAAGATAAACAAACTCCTGTGCCCACAGACACACTTAAAAAGCCATGTTTACATAAAATAACACTAGGCCTGTTGAGGAAGGGAAGGGGGCATTCTGCCATGACAACACAGCCTCCTGGTTCTTCCCACTTCCTGCACCCTGAGCCCCAGACAGCTACCATCACCCATTCCCAAAGCTGCCACGCCCCGATCCATCTTCGTCATCTTGTGCTCTCAAGGTCAGTTCAATTAAACACTGCTATTCGGGGAACAGAGGCAAAGACAAGGGGGAGGGAGGTGAGGACTCTCAGATGAGGAAGACGATGCCCTCAGACACCATAACCTGGTTGGCATCCTGCATCTTGTCCAGCGCAGCCTGGATCTCTTCTGCAGAGAAGGCCTCTTCCTTGTCCCGGTTGATGGACTGTGTGAGGTGAGTCAGGCCCACAGACTGCGCGTGAGCTTCACGGAACACGTCGAGGAGGGCTACTTTGAAGGCCTTCAACCTGCTCACACAGGAGAAAGGGTGGGCAAAGTTAGCCTTGGCTAAGGATGTTCTGCTTACAGACAGAAAAATCTATAGACAGGAAATCTGTTTTCTGAAACTTTAGTCAAAATTCATTCCAAAACAAATGCCAGAATTTATAAAAAAAAAAAACAAAACAAAACACCCTGCATTTCAGGAGAAGAATCCAAGGTTAGAGGAAGAGAGAAATTTTGACCTTACTTCTTTCTGACCCCAGAGTAATGCAAATTCCCACAAAGACAGCAAAGCAGATGGTAAAATGCACGCAAAGACAGAAATCTGGATTAAAAACTAGAGGGACCTCTTTACACTATCCTTGCAACTTTCCTGTAAATCTGACTACAGTTTGTCTTAAAACTGAGCACAGTGATGCTGAAGCTTTCAGAGCTTTCGGTGCTAACAGAGGCAGCATGTGCACAGGTCTGCACCACTGATCACCTGGGCCTGCACCTGAGCTCAGGAGTGCGCTGCACACTGCTCCCCGGGGCTAGTCCTCACCAACCCCGAACTCAGAAGCACAGGACTGACTTCCCCAACTTACCTGGACTCGCTCAGCTCCACCTTCTGTGATTCCTGGGTCTGCTGCGAGTCTGCAGCCTTGGAGGTCTCCTGTGAGTCTGCAGTCTTCGGGGTATGCACTTCAGAGGGTTAAAGGTTGCGGAAATGGGGAAAACAGCAGGTCAGACCATTCCCCAGTAACACCACAGCCATCTTCAGCACTGAGCCCTCAGTGAACTATGACCACTTCTGCTTCCAATGGTTCCCATAGGGCGAAAGTGGGACAATCAAGATAGGAAAATCCCCATTGGGATGACAGAGATTCAGCAAAAGGTCCTTAACATAAGGGTGCTCATATTTAGGCTTTGTGAAAGATCGCAGCCCATCCAGGATGCAAACAATGAACAAAGCCCGTTTTCCAACATTTTCACAGTGGGTTTGCCCTCAGGTTCACTTAGAACAAGCCTCTTGGACAGAAGGTCCTACGCAGGGAGCCAAATGGAAGAATACAGAGCACAGAGCATCTTAACAACCTCTCTGATCAGCTGGGGGCCCTGGCTCACCTTGAGGCATCTCCTCCTCTGCATCACTGAAGTCATAGGGATCATACGAGTCGCCCTCCTTGGCATCCGACTGACGAGTCCTCCTGCTAAAATACCCACAGCAGGTGAGAGAAAAAGGTTTTGGGAGGCCCGCCTTGCACCTCTGACCACGAAGAAAAGGGCGAGATCCATCTACATAGTGAGACTGAGGCCTGTGCAGACTGCCACTTTTTCTGAAAGACACTCTCCAGACAATAGTGAATACAACTAGACCCACACCCAGACCCCTGGCTCTTTCTCCCATCACCCATCCTTATAGTCACAGGCACAAGGGCAAATCAATCTCATGTACTTTGAAGTATAATATTCAAAATCTTGGGGGAGTAGATTATCGCTGCTGTGTGTCTTTAAAGCACAAGTGGGTCTCAAAGCATCATACTAAATGCCACAGAGGCGCTCATTCCTCCCCTCCTCGGTCCAGGCTTGTCTGACCCCTCAAACCCTGAAGAACCTGTCAACAAGCAGCACCAGGACCACCTCCACCCCTCCAAGCCCCGGCGGAGTCTTTCTCCTCACTCCGCCTCATCTCACCTTACCTTTTTTTCCTCTTCTGCTCAAGGTCCTCCTGGCTCTTATCTTCTTCATCCTCTGTCTCGGACTCATCCTCACTTCGCTTCTTACGCTTCTTCTCCTTCTCCAGAACCTAAAACCAAGGCACAAGTGAGCACTGGAGGGGTCACTGATGGCAGGAACCAAATTAAGAAATCTGAGAACATCATTCACAGAAATGACCTGCACGTTTCTACTGACTTACCCTAGCCCTTCCCATCCCCAACTTCCAGGGCCAGGGGCGGCAGGAGAGCCTGAGAGGTAACACACTCCTCCAGCTTAAACCACATGACCATCCTGAGCGGCTTGTGTCACTGGTGATACAAATGATCTACTCTATTCACTTTTATTGATCTTCTTACTAATAAAATTAATGAATAGCTCCCCCAACGGCACAGTTATGACAGTAAGACCCAAATTATGGCCCCATCCTGAACATGTTAAAAAATGCCGGGAGGCTTTTCTCTTTTTAGCCTAAAAATTGCTGGCAGTTGAGATTGTGACAAAAAAGTAAGGAAACAAATTTTATATGTATGGGGGGGTGGTAGGGTGGGTGGGGCTATGGGAAAAAATGAGAATTAAGTTGTGTCTTATACTGGTACAAATCCCCATTATGGAGTGCAAGCATGATGTGTATATTTAATGTACCAATAAAGATAATTAAAAAAAAAAAATTGCTGGCAGTCCACTACTCAATAAATGCTTATCAGGTAAAGAAGAAAGTGGGGCGCCCAAACCATAACGGGAAGGTGGAAACAATTCATCACCTTATAAATCAGATATTGAATCAAAGTTTGAGACAACATCAAACGTAGCAAAGATGGAAGCTTCTTGTGCCCACAGCTAAATCAAGAGCTGCAGTTTGTCAGGTGAGGGAACGGACGGGCAATGAGAGAAAGGTAGTCGGGGCATCAGGTCTATGGTCTCTGTAAGGACAGACTCAGTGTCACACACAGAAATCAGGGAAGAGGAGAGGCGGTTGTGACAGTTTAACCTTTGACCTCAGTGTCTGAGGCCTCAGTGGGACACTGCACACTTCCCAGGGAAGAGGACAATGACCAAGGTAGTTATCCCGGAAATGTACATGTTTTTTTGAGACAGGGTCTGGCTTTGTAGTTCAGGCTGGCGCTGAGCTCAGCCTCCAACTCACATCACAGCAATCCTCCTGCCTCTGCCTCCCGAGTGCTGGGACTACAGGCGTGAGCCACCACCCCCGGCACTGTGGTATGTGGTACTGGTTGCTGCTGGGCGTAGTCTCCACGCCCCATATTATATGTGGTTACCAGGTTTCAAACCCGGGCCCTTGCACTTGCAAGACAGGTGCCGGAAACACTGAGCTAAATCCCTGGCCTGGAAATGTACATTTTTTAAAGATACGAAGGAAGCAGAGTGGACGCAGAGGCAGCTGACTGAATGTGTGGCACATCAATTAAAGCCAAATCCCTGAGTCCTGGAGTTATCAGTTAATGGAAACATGAAGTACACAAACTCAGCCATAAATATAGAGCTTATGATTTATGAGGCCATTCACAGAGTAGCACTGTAAGAAAAAAGTAGCCTCCTCTGGCACACATTCACTCACGAGAATCACCTTCCCTCTGGACTCCAGGCCCAGGTGGAGCCAAGGCAGAGAACCACTGTGTGCTTAGAGGAAGGACGAGGCACTGAACCCCGGCAGACAAATGCAGCTCCCCGATTTGTGTGTTATGCAGTGGGAGGGACAGGACTGCTGGCATCACGTACGCTGGCTAAGCTAGCCCTTCACCACTGAGCCACATCCCTGGCCCCACAGATGCTACTCCCTACTAAAAACCCCGATGCACGTGGGCCGTGGAGAGCTGAGCAGCCACACATCTGTGACTCTCTGAAGGGCCACCCACACGCAGACATCTGAATCCTCACCTTCTTGAAGTAAGCGTACTGGACCAGCTCCACGGCTTCCTCTGCGTCCTGCAGGTCCACAGTCTTGCTCATGCGAGCCTTTGCATGGGCCGTGGCCAATCGGATCAGAGTCTCCAGAGTCCGAGCTGTAACGGGAGATGTCTAGGAAGAAACAAAAGATTATTTATACAGAGGGGCCGGGGAGTTAGCTCAGTGGTTCCGGCGCCTGTCTCGCAAGCTCAAGGACCTAGGTTCGATTCCCCAGCAACCACATAACAATACTGGGTGTGGAGACTCACGCCCAGCAGCAACCAGTACCACATACCACAGTGCCGGGCGTGGTGGCTCACGCCTGTAATCCCAGCACTCGGGAGGCAGAGGCAGGAGGATTGTGATGTGAGTTTGAGGCTGAGCTCAGGGCCAGCCTGAACCACAAAGAGAGACCCTGTCTCCAAAAAAAAAAAAAAAGGAAGATTATTTATACAGAACTCTATGGCCAAGTCCACTATTCCTACTGCACAAAATGGCAAATACACTACCAGAAAAGCTCCACCAACTAAGCAAAGAATTTAGAGCTCTCTATTCTCTAGAGATACCACCTGAAATTAAAAGAGTAAGAAAACTGATGGAAGAAATGCACGCGGGACTGCTCAGCGGGGGAAGAAAGAGCAAGTGAACAAGAGAAAAAGAAATTAGGCATCTAATTCTAATTAGATAAAAGATAAACGGCTAAAATCATACAAAAGGACAGGCTTTCAATGCACCAGGAAATTTGCTTTAATATTCATGCTACTATTTAACCCCCTTAGTAACGTACAGAAGTTTTACAGATGAGGGAAATACAAGAGTGTCACGTAATTTGTTCCAGGTCACACTAAGAGGTGAGCGGCAGAGGTAATTTGAAGATACACTTTTAAAAGTTGGATATAATCACAAGAATCCAGAGAAAAAGTGATTCTTATGGGGGTCACTTTTTCTCTGGACTCTCACAATTATACTAAAACCGGGGTATTTTATTTTTAAAATGCTATTGTCTAAAAAGGATCATTGGCTTAATAAATCATAATCTATATTTATGAATAGGTTTGTGTATCTTTTAAGGTTCAGTTAATCCTGATATATTCTCATAATAATAGTAATAACTTAACCTAACTTTATGGATAAAGAAAGTGACCTACAGTAAAAAAATTAGTAGAAAGTTTTTCAAACATCAGTTGCAGACTTAGGATCAACATAGGAGAGGTCTCTTCCATCACGCCTCCCCAGCTCCCATCTGTGACCTCAGTGACCTCATTCTCTTTGCTTCTGCTTGCCAATTTCCTATATTTCCACTTCAAGCCACAGCAACGTACAAAAAACTGGCATTTAAATACTGTACACTCCCCAAACTATTCAATGATTTCAAGAGCTACCAGAGTCTAAAGGTTACATACTCCAAGTTCCAGTTTGTGAGTCACCTGAAGACCCGATGAAATCCTATCCTGATCCAGTGGAACCAGAGTCCAAATCAAGAGATTCACTGCTAGGCTCGGTTCTCAGTTCAGTGAGATCTTTCCGCACAATGGAACAGTACACGTGTGAGGAGGGGGAGTTAAAGAGAAAAGGTGCGCTGTACCCTAAGAAGACAAGCGGTGCCCACTCATAGCAGTCAGTGGCAGGGAAGCAGCTTTCCCCAGAGCTTACCCTCAGATCCCAAGTGTCCTAGGCATGCTGTCCCGGGTGCTCCCTGCAGAATACCAGCAGGCACCAAGTGTGTGAGGCTGGACAGATCACCTGCTTACATCTAAATCTAAGAGTTACAGAACTTGGGTCTTTCTGCTGGGAAATTATGTAAGAACCATAAAACTCCCATATGATTTAGATAAATTCAAGCAAGGGCAGATGAAGTAATTCAATAGAAACTTCTCTGAGTAAACTTCGTAGTTGCTTAACTAATTCCTAGATATCTGTCAGTCCAGACCAAACACTGCACACTCCAGGAATCCTCACATTCTGAGAACTATGCCAGAAAAATCAAGCATCTTCTTTGTACTCAAATTCAATCACTCTCTAAAAACCACACTGACAGGGGCCGGGGATGTAGTTCAGTGTACTGCGCATGCCTGACAAGCACAAGGTCCTGAGTTCAACCCCCAGATCACACTGGCATACACATTTATAAATATGTATTTGTTATTTATCTGCCTAATTTTCTCCCTCCCCCTCAATTCAAACCTCAGCATTCTAAGGATAGCTGTTATTATTTTCACCCCATGTTTGTAAGTATAGAGACCAGAACAGTTCCCGGAAGTCACTCATTAGCTGAATGATACACGTTACTCTGGGTCCTTATTTCACTATCCTTTGTAAAATGAAATGATCGAAGCTGTACCACAGGAAGCCCTCCAGACCAGGACAGAGTAACAACATGAAATGCTTCCAAGGCTCTGGAGAGCCGGGCCCCTCCCAGCCAGTGGCCACGCTGCCCAGGTACTCACTCACCCGGGCGGTGTCCGAGCTCATGCTATCCTGGCCGCGCAGGCGTGAGTATGCTTCTGCGATGTAGGCCGCTGACTCCTGGGTCAAGACGGGCTTGATGATTTTGGCCACGTGGATGTACTTCTTCATGAATGCCGCACTCACCATCTTCTCCCTGCACCCACAGAGGGAGTTCCACTTCCCGCCACACATCACCACCCACCCAGGAGAGCAGCTTTGCCTCTCCTCGGAGGCTAAGACCAAACAGTGGGGGAGAGATGCCTGCCACATAAATAATGTTTTCGTGGAATACACAACAGGCTCCTTCTCATCATTTACATTTGGGTGTTGTTTTTAGATTAGTTTAGGCAGAAATAGAGTATAAGTCTCACCTACTTTATTTTATAAGTGGAAACCTACCATTCAGGGAAGCTAATGGGGACTCAGATTCAGGCTCTGACTCCAAATTCTGTACAATTAAACCAAATAGCTTTGAAGATTATACTGTGCTTCTTACTGCATCATGGCCAAAAATGATCCCACATTTCATGCTTTGAGCATTTGATCCACATCTCCTTCCACTAAATCTACCTGCAAAGCCTCCAGGGCTTCCCACAGACCCTTCATCATAAACTCCTAACAATGATGCGACACGTATGAGGGAGGCCCACACACCCAGCAATGGGCATATCATCGGAACCTTAGGAGAACACCTGACCGAGGACTGAACCATTCACAAAGAACTGGCCAAGAGACACAACACTGGGGCATCTGTGGACCCAGAAACACGCCACTGGACGCTGGCCTGAGCATGTAAAACTCTAATCAGACATATATATGTTCTAACATACATATGGAATCTGTATGGGGAAAGAAATCTCAAGATCCCTACAGGGACAGATAAGGGAATTCTCACTTTTTCTTCTTGGTCCCATGGAGAAGGTTGTCGTGCTTCTCATAAATCTGAGTATCCTGCTGGTCATCCTGGTTAAAGTTGGGGTCATCTGTGGCCAGGATATCGACAGCACTACCCAAGGGCATAGCTGGTAAACCCAAGAGGAAAGAAAGGAGGAGAGTTTAACCTAAGGGAAATTGCTTCTATAATACAGAAGGCAAGAGACCAAGAATTACAAAGCAAGGACCCAAAAGCAAACAAACACATGGAAATGGCAAACAAAGGGGGAACTGTGTGGCCCATAGAAGATACTCAAAGGTACTCTGAACACAAAAGAATAACTTGCAAAGATGAAGGAAGGGAGGGGGAGGCAAGTGAGAGTATCTGCAGCCTCAACTGCCCTCCCTTGGGCAGGCCCGAGACCGTGACATCACCGCGACGTCGGGCTAGGACCTTCCACAGCAGCAGCACTCTTCTCGGGGCCTCACCATCGCCGTCCTGCTCCCCCGGTGCTCTGTATCGGTGCATCCTAAGGACGTGGTCCGAGATCTCCCGATCCTGTTCAGGATCCATCTGATCCAGCATGATGAAGAGCAAGTCAAAGCGAGACAGCAGTGAGTCCTGAAGTCCAATGTTCTCCATTGGGGTCTTATACTGATCATACTGGGGAACACAGAAAGAAGGAAGTAGAGGCAACTTTAATAGAAAGCAAGCACAATGAGGCCAAATCGACTCTGAGTAGAAATAGATTAGATCATCAAGAACAAAGCAGACAAGAAGCAGTGAAAGAATAAAAGGATTTCAAAGCTATTAAAATACATACACCTCTTCCATTTGCTATCTCTCTCTGGCTAAAGCCCAGGCAGCCTGGCCTTCCCTAGCAGCCCACCTCCCCCTGAAGAGCTGCTCACAGGTTCTGTGTGGCGTCACAGCAGCCTCCTCCTTCCTAAGCTTGATTCTGCTCCTCTCATTTTCCAGGCAGGATCCACTCTGAGAGATGATTCCTGCTCCCCTACGTAGCACAGACAGGGCTACCTGGTCAGTCAGAAGCACTTGGATCTACAGTCTCCTACTGAGGGGGTAATTCTCAACTAAGACAGCTAGTAACCTATAAAGAGTATGTCTTGCAGCCTAGGGAGCTTCTCCTTGGGACTTAAGAACATACGTTTTCTCTTCCAATGTGGACATGTCAGGCCAATGCCTACCCACTCATATACACTTCACAGTCGGAAACATCTTAACAACCTGCAGGTAATAGTAAGAATGATTTGGACCACATTTCAGATCCTGATATTTTCCCAATCATCCTTCATAAATATATATTACCGTTAATTTAAAAATCTGTTTTCAGGCCCTAAATCTTACTAATAGCACCTCCAACCCAGGCATTTCAATTCAGAAACTTTGGGTCAGGAACGATATATCTGTATGTTTAAAGAGTCACCAAGATAAGCGCTTCATACACTGTGGGATCATATACTGACTGCTGGGGACCACCTAGGCTCAATCCCAGCCCTTACACTGTCCAAGCAAATTATATAATCTGTGCTTCCAGGTTTTCACCCATAAAGTGAAAACATCTACCTTGCATTATGGACAGAATGAAAGAAGGTGGCAAACTTAAGGCATGTGTAAATATTAGTTGCTACACATATTCTTAGGATATAATCTTTAGAAAGGGCAATTTGTCAGTCTCTGCCAAAATAAAATATATGTGACATTTAAGCGAGTAATTCCACTGCTAGGCATTCCCACTACAGACTCCAAGAGTATTAATAAAATATGATAAAGGGATATTCATTATAGCTTCATTCCCAGTAGCCTGGGACAGACTCCCAGTGGCCTGGGGGAACCGAGCCCTCTCTGCACCAGGGAGCCAAGTCACCCCAACTTCCCCCAGCAGCCGAGAATCGGATAAGAGCACACATAAGGCCATGCACATGCTTGGAGACTACATTGCAAGCAGCTTAGATACTTGGTCTCTAAAAGATTCACCACAGCCAGGCAGGGTGAGGCAGGAGGATCACAGTTTGAGATGAGCCTGGATGACACAATACTCTGCCTCAAAAATAAACAGAAATGAAAAGTTTGCCATCACTGGTATATACAACAGAAGAGTGGAAAACCATTTAAAAGAAAGGCAAGACTTAGTGAACCCCACAGACTAAAGAGAAAAGCTTATACTGAAGAGATATCACAGTCACACTAAAAACAAAGATAAAGAATTCTTAACTAGGAAATCATGTATTTGCTGGTACAGTACATGCTCAAATTTTTGTTTCTTTTAATCTCTCAACAGGGCTTATCTCTTAGAAAAGGGAGAGGAAAGAGGCAAGGCTTTGAATCTGCAGATTACATCCCGGTTTTGTTCAGCAATGCCCCTGATCTACGCATGCCGTACTTTGAACTCAGTGATGATAGAGGTTCCTTGTATTCTGAGACCACAGATCACTCTGTCGTCTTCTTTGTATTTCTAAAAATCCTACTTGTACACAGCTTTCCAGCCGAGTCTGCTGCCTAAGAGTGTGTCAGGAGCCACCACTCCTGACAGCGTGAAAACAAATTTCTTTTAGACCTGACCCTGTTACTGTCCTAGAATAAACTCAGCCCAGTTGTTCACTAAAGCCAAACGAAGACAAGGGCAAGTTAAGGGCCTGATCCCACTCACCCTGCCATAGACAGGGTTGGCAGCTGCTAAGACACTGCAGCGGGCATTCAGCCGAGCGTGGATGCCAGCCTTGGCGATGGTCACTCGACCCTGCTCCATGACTTCATGGATGGCTGTGCGGTCCATATCAGACATCTTGTCAAATTCATCAATACAAACCACACCTCTGTCAGCCAGGACCATGGCCCCTGCTTCGAGACGGCGCTCCCCTGGGAAGAGGTAAAAAGTTGTGCATGGTACAGGTTACAGAAGACAGGACGAAGGGACTTCCCTCTCCTTTTTAGGTACCTTTCACTGTAGCAAGAGAACACAGCCAAGGAATTTCGACTCAAGGCTTAAAGGAAGCTCAGTGGCTCAACTTTTCATTTCTAATCTCAAAGTACCCTTTTTCTCACTTTCACTGCTAAGCCAGCCTCTCATAAACTTCCCCATAGTCTCTCCACCCTCATCCTCAGGGGGTACTGAACTAGCCTTCTCTTTTTAAAAGAAAACATATATTGGTACATTTTTTATATAATTATGATAACATTCAACATTAAGGATTCGTAGGCGTACATAACACATCTTTACTCTCATTTAGACTTCTCTCTTCATTTGTCCTTATATTCTGCTCTAGTTCTTTTTTTTTTTTTTAAAGGTTTTTTGAAACAGGGTCTCGCTTTGTAGTTCAGGCTGGCCCTGAGCTCAGCCTCAAACTCACATCACAGCAATCCTCCTGCCTCTGCCTCCCGAGTGCTGGGATTACAGGCGTGAGCCACCACGCCCCGCACTGTGGTATGTGGTACTGGTTGCTGCTGGGCATGAGTCTCCACACCCAGTATGGTATGTGGTCACCGGGGAATCGAACCCAGGCCCTTGCCCTTGCAAGACAGGTGCCGGAACCACTGAGCTAACTCCCCGGCCCTATTCTGCTCTAGTTCTTAACTGTCCAATCCTCTTTTCACTTGTCCTTAAATCCTTCCCTAGTTCATAACTGTCCAATCTAAATTTTTATTGTACTTTCAAATTGCTAAGCTTCCTCCTTTGAAAGTCTTTCAAATCTACTTCTAGGAAATATTCTTGTAAAAGTCACCTAAAGTCTTAAATAATTCACCCAGCAGTGCAGGTATGCAGTCCCTTATACCCAGCCTAACTATCCTTTCAACTATCCCCCAAACACAAGCCAGTACCTGAAACAAACCTGAAGAATGTGCTCAGGGTCATGCGAGGCCTCAAGGACTCAGACACCCTTACCCGTTTCCTGGTCTGTGGTGACTGCAGCCGTCAGACCCACTCCCGAGGAGCCCCGACCAGTGGTGGGGATAGCGCGGGGTGCTGTGCAAAGCACATACCGCAGAAGCTGCGATTTGGCGACTGATGGGTCTCCTGAGGAACAGAACAGTAAGGATTCTCAGGAATTTCCCACACCACAGAGGTCTGCTTGTCCAGCACAGGTCTTGGCATAAGAGTCACAAACTAACTGGATGATTTTTTAAAAAACACTCATTTTAACCTTTTGCTCTCTGGTGGGTCTAAACACTTTCAGGTACAGAACACACACCTAACGTATTACATGTCCTCACAACCCCACTCTTCACTGTTAAGAGCAAGACTCCAAAGTAAATCCGCAAGACCATACCTATCAGAAGAATATTGATGTCCCCACGGATGTGGCTGCCGTTCTCTAGGTCTCGTTCCACCCCTCCCAACAGCAAGCAGAGAATCGCCTTCTTGACATAGTCGTGCCCGTGAATACTAGGGGCCAATGACCTGGCCAGCTGGTCAAAGACATCCTAGAGAAGGAACCCATGGAGAAAGTCCCTAGTAAGCACCAGTGTGGTTTGCCAGAGCTCCATTTTATCTCTGCTTCGAGAAAATGCTTAAAGAAACATATAAATTTGAACATTGTTTTAATCGTAAAAGCTTGTGATAAAACAAATCACTTTAGCAGACCATTTTCTGAGCGGATACAGAGGTATCCCAGATGCCAAAGTTTGTTTAGAAGTTTAATCTCCAAAAAGAAAAGAACTGTTTCCAAGTTCAAAATTTTTTAGGCTTAATAAGAGTGAACACTGCATTTTATAACCTTTACAAAACACTCCTACACTTTGTTCAATTCTAAATGGAGAGAGCCTGCCTTTAAAAGCGGTTGGGGGAAGAGTAACAGTTGAAAAACTAAAAGTAACATTTAAATTAAGTAACAATACTTCACTGATATCTACATTAATAAGTAAGCTTCCATATCCTGACTCCTATCCTAATATTTGCATCAGGTTCACTTGGAAGTCCAGCAGATAGCCAGACAGCAATATTTCAGACCAAACATTCTTCACGCACTGATTGGAACAGAAGCTAGCAACAAATACTTCAGAGGGGGAAAAAGAACCCCGACCCTCCTCCTGATTCAGTACCAAGACAGCCACACACTCTCACAAAGCTTTTGAAAATTCATTCCCTCCCTCCAATCCCTAAAGGATGCACAGACCTTGGACCGAGTTCTACTGAACTTCTTGATCTTGGCAATATCCTCCGCAGAGAACAAAGGCTGAATGTCCTTGCTCATCTGCTTCACGTTACAGGCAATCAGGACAGTCCTGGGACAATGAGAGCAAGAGGAAGCCTACTATAAAACTCAGGTCCCCAAATCGGGACCCAGTGCTTGCAGCAGCAATAAGTCATTAGGCTATTAAAACAAACCATTAAATGGGAGGAGGGAGGTGGTAAAAAAGCTGTTCTGAACTCAACAACTGAGTCTCTGTCCAGGACCCAAACAGACTGATGACCCCACTCCTGAAATTTATTTATCCTCTCCTGACTCACAGAGAGCCAGAAGTACAAATGGGAAGGATCTGGGACCACCAAAGTCTCAGGTAAGGTAGGAGGCTATAATCCAATCACCAGTGACTCCTGCTTCTGGTCAAGATGGTTTAAGTGTCAGGGCTCTATCTGACAGAAAGAGACAGGCGGGTATCCAGGCTCAGAGGGAAGGGTGCTCTACCCATCAGTACAGCTCTCAGAATAGGCAAACGAGGAAATACAATATCGAAACACTCCCAGCATTCCAAACGTCTCCTCACAGTCTTCTCACCTGAAGGTCCCTGAGGTATACCCTCCTTTCTTTCCAGGAAGGCAACGGTAGGTCCCCACCACCTGGACCCGGTCACCAGGCTTCACTTTATCCACCAAGTCGTCATCCAGGATGACATCCACGGAGCGGGGCAGCTGGCCAGCTGGGGCTTTCTCTGGCATCTCCTGGATGGTGATGGTCTGGTGGTCCTTATAGACAGAAAGGCCATATTCTGTCTCAAGGGGGTTGTTTTCCTCATCCTAGAAAATGGCACACAGAAAAAGTTATTTTAGTCTAGTCTTGAAAAGGCTACTTATTTGGTATAGCAGACAATTCAGAAAAGACTTCCAAGAAATTTTAGTATCCACGAACAACAAAAAAAGCCAAGTTATATTCCCCAGCTTCTACTACTCATGACTCTGGCCCACTAACTACTTAATGGAAAGGACGACACATGCTTGGATGGAATCATAGCTGTATTAACTTTTAAACTGGGATTCTTAGTCCACCTACTAAAGATGAATACACAGTTATACTCTGACAATTTCTCCACTCCCTGGTAAGACCGGATAAAAACATTCACCCAAAGCTATTCACTGCCACACTCATAGCAGCACCATTTCTAACACATTAAATCCCTGACAACAAATACTCAAGTCACCAAGATATGAACAGACCTCACATTACTGAGGTTAAACAAATCATGGAAGTAGCTCACATGTCTGCCGAAGACTCAGCTGTGCTTACTGTACAGTTTGCCACAGTGCACAATAGTACAGTGCTCAGTCAAAGCCCAGGATGTCGGGAAGCAAAAGGAAAGGCATGATGCGAAGGTTTAGTGTTTTAATGCTTTACACTGAATATCTATGTCAAAGGAATGTTAAGATTCATTCTGTTGAACTTACAAATGAATCCGACTTACAAATGTTCTCTCGAAATGGAACTGATTCCTAAGTCAGGGACTTAACTATAAGCAGAAATCCAAAAGCATTGTGAAACAGAAAATACTCAAAGCGAAATGGGGTAACAGGGGAAAAATAATAAGATTATAACAAAAAAGAAAGGAAACAAAGTTTATGTATATAGGGGGTGGGGGGCGATAGGGTGCGTAGGGCTATGGGAAAAAATGAGAAATAAGCTGGGTCATATACTGGTACAAATTCTCACTGTTGAATGCAGTCACGATGTGTATACGTAATGTACCAATAAAGATTTAAAAAAAAAAAAAAGAAATCCAAAAGCATCCATGTCATCAACAGCTGATACATAAACATAGCACAGCCACATAAGTACTGACAACAGTCCGCGCTGTGAGCCATCAGGACGGCATGGCTCTGCCTTCTGAATGCTGGTATACAAATAGACTCAGCATAGAAAAATGTATCAAGTTATACACTTAAGTGACAGAAGCTTACATGGATCATAAATTCCATTAAGAAACTTCACTTTGACATGAGAAGACTTAAAGACAAAACAACTTTCATTTACTGGATGCTTGTTATATGCCACAAACTGTTACTTTATAAAAATTATCTCATTTAATTTACAAACCTTCTAATACAGGCATTTTTCTACATTTTATGAGCAAAGACTAGCAGAGGTTAAATAAGCTCCTCAAGGTCACAGTGTGCCAAGACTCCACACAAGTTAAACTCCACAGCTCATGCATATGAAGCACTAAGGCAGATTATCTCCAGGGCACATGGACCAGTGTATCTGTTCTCAACGTCACAGAAGAAAGAAACGTCACAGAAATCAGAAGAGTCCTCCTTGAAGAAGAAATCGCAAAAAGTAGAAACTTTAATAACTGGCGGTTGAATGTAATGATGCACACCTATAATCCCAGCACTTGGGAGGCTAAGGTCAGAGGATCTGCAAGTTCAAGGCCAGTCTGGGCTATAAAAAGTTCAAGGCCATGGGCCGGGGAGTTAGCTCAGTGGTTCCGGAGCCTGTCTTGCAAGCGCAAGAACCCGGGTTCGATCCCCGGTTACCACATACCATATAGGGCGTGGAGACTCACGCCCAGCAGCAATCAGCACCACATATCACAGTGCCGGGCGTGGTGGCTCACGCCTGTAATCCCAGCACTCGGGAGGCAGAGGCAGGAGGATTGCTGTGATGTGAGTTTGAGGCTGAGCTCAGGGCCAGCCTGAACCACAAAAGCGAGACCCTGTCTCAAAAAACCTTAAAAAAAAAAAAAAAAAAGTTCAAGGCCAGCCAGAACTGCACAGTGAGACTCTGTCTCATAAAAATAAATAAATAAAATAAAATAAAAAGAAGAAAGAAAATGCAACTGGCTTTGAGACACATGGGTCTTAGTTCTTAAGAATCATTACTCACTGGTGCCATAAACAAGTCCCTTAAATTTCAGCATTTCTTCTGGAGGCCAACTAAGAGAAAATGAAGTATTATCTCAGTGAAGATGCTGAGATAGTCCTATTTTAATTCTCTGCAAGTTTGACTTTCCTTTGTCAACTGGCTTATTTATACCTGTTTTCCACAGTTCCTAAGAGTATTTATACCACGGATACAGTACCAGTCAATTAAAATTTGAATGGGGAGTACCTTTGACAGAATGAGTTCAGACATCAAGTAATCAATTTTAATGATCTTTTGTCTCATTAAATAAGAAAGCCTTGCACTGTCCTCAATCCAGATCAATCTTAGCAGTCTAAGGTCCTTTCTGTACCAGCTTTCTCCCAAGCCCAGTGAAACTTCTGCAAAGATTATACTCTATCATTAATGTAGCACACTTCCATTTTACTTTTAAAACAGCAGGTAAGTTATATCTGATTATAATAACTTCACTAAAAATTCTATGTCAATCATTGTTTTTCCATATTCTTCCATAATATTTCGAATTTTCTAAAGTAAATATTTCCTTTTTGGTTTTTACTTCTTTTATTTTGTGAGATAGGGTCTCACAGGTATGTGGGCTCAGGCTGGCCTTGAATTCACATGCAGCCCAGCTGGCCCTGCTTTGCACACTACGTACTTCCAGAGACTTCAGGTGCTTTACAATTACTTTCAGCAAAATAGGCATCTTTGGGTTGGAAGACAAGGCCGCACAGGACCTGCCTAGACCCAGGTTTGATTCCCAGCACTATTTGGAGGGAGCTTGCACAGGACACAACATTTATCTTTGACTCCAATCCCCAAAGAGACCCAGTTAATTCACAGCCCTTACCTTAGTAGGATAGACAGAGCTAGATGGAAAGGCCACCAGATTAGTGAGATCAGAGTAACGTCGCTCTATAGTCTTCTTGGTAGCAGGACAGTAGTGGACACTGCGAACAACTTTGGGACGAACTAGAGAGCCTATGAATTAAAATGTACATATAACATCATCCAACTAGACAGTGAAAGGGGTGGCCTCTAAATCCATGCAAGTCAGTGATGATTCCAAATACTACATTTTCCCAACTCGGTTAAGCTACTTCCGTATTACCCGCCGTTCATTCATCCAGGTATTTATATACATAGAACATCTCAACTTGTGTGAAAGTTAGGAATCCCCTGATCCTAACCAAGAACCAGAAAAAAATGAATGAGATTGTCAGGAGCCAAGATTCCCATAGCTCTGAGCCAGATTCATTATTCTGCCACACACAGCACTCACTCCAAGTCTCCCTAATCACTGTGTACAGCTCAGCGCCTCCAAGTTTCAAGACGCAATTCCAACCTTCCCTCTCTGAAGCCACAAGCTGTCCAGATCTACTCTGCCTCTCCTGCTTTCTCAGCTTCCTTTTTTTTTTGGTTTTTTGAGACAGGGTCTCACTTTGTAGTTCAGGCTGGCCCTGAGCTCAGCCTCCAACTCACATCACAGCAATCCTCCTGCCTCTGCCTTCTGAGTGCTGGGATTACAGGCATGAGCCACCACGCCCAGCACTGTGGTATGTGGTACTGATTGCTGCTGAGCATGAGTCTCCACACCTAGTATGGTATGTGGTTAACCAGGGATTGAACCCGGGTCTTTGCGCTTGCAAGACAGGCACTGGAACCACTGAGCCAAATCCCCGGCCCTACTCAGCTTTCTTAAACTGATCCTATTTCCATTTCCTCAGAGCCCCATCTTCCCCACTCACATTTGGTGACAATGCCTTCCACACAGACGACACAGCTAAGGAAGCAGGAAGTAAGAGTCCGAGGAGAGACGTGTTTGGAGCCAAAGCTGCCCTCCAACCCTACATAGAACTCCTCATACTGCTTGGCATAGGTAGCATCAATGGAGGCCACAAAATCCTTTAAGGCCCTCTGAAAGGCAACCAGCTCCTCAAAGGCATTGCTCAGGAGGCTGTGAATGGTAAAAGAATAATCAGACAGAACTCAAAAAAAAAAAAAAAACCCACCAACCTTCAAAACAGAAGTAAACATTCTTAGATTACAAGGTCAAGCAAAGAAAATCCAGCTCTTACTTTCTCCTGCAGCCCCTCAAGACATAAAATACATCAGAACTAAGGATCAACTTAAAGTTGACTTATCTAAGATGTAAAACTATCTGGCTAAACATCGAAGAAAGAGCACTTTAGAGGAAAATAAGAGAGGGGAAAGTCTTCATTAGAATTTTTTTTTTAAATGCAGATGCAGGTGAGAGCATCTAGATAAATCCTCTGCCATCCACTTCCCTTCCTGGGAAGCCTGTTCTGTTCCAGCAAAAGGGATCATTGGCCATTGTCACTCCCAAGCCAGGATATCCCCCAAAACCCTTCCTACTCACCGATTGGCCCTCTTTTCATTCTTCCTGCGTAGATCGTTCACATTGACAATCAGCCGGTATTGGTTGTCACTGATCAGGTCTCGAACTTTGCTCTGATAAATTCCCTGGTCTTCCTGAAAAACAGCCACCACAGATCACAACAGTCACAGACTTAAAAACCTCTTGTTTTTGAACAAAAGCAGCTCTCACAGCAAATCAGGTACGAAAGTCAATAAGGTAACTCGGTCAATCTCGGCAGCAGAGCTGAATTCCAAGGAAGCACTCATCCACTCCCTTCCTTTCACTCACCAGCCTCAGCCTCCACCTCCTCAGGAGCCTGTAAAGAATTGCAGACCCACCTCCGGGTCCAAGTTCTTATCCTATTAGCATCAACAGCTCTTCTGTACACTGTCATTCCTTACCATTTAGTGGGAAAGTAAATGAGTTCATAAGAAGCCTAGAAGGGCAATACACAAAAACTGCTAAAATGTAAACTTAATTTTTTTTTAAAAGGGTTAGGTTAACTTGCTTGATTGTAGTATCATTTTGAAATACATCAAAATACTATCATACACAAATACACACTATAAAAGATCTAAGTTAACCAAACTTAAAAATTCAGATGACAATTGCTTTTTGTATACAATCAGATTTTCAAGATGCTGTATTAACATTCTGTAGCTTTAAATTTTAGGTTGCACACAAAATCCCTTTCGGCTCCACATAAAACACTTTTTTTACCCTTGTCTTAATTGGTATAGGGAAACAAGCAACCAAATTAGAAAGTCGTTGTCCTCTAGCAGTCTGCCACTCGCGGCAAGAAAAGCACTCTGTAGAGTGGCTCAAGGCGCCATCGCCCTCACTTGTACACGGGAGCCAGCGGCAGGGAATTCACCAGTGGAACACACACAAGTGACTCCCTTCGCGAGGCTAACCCAGGCGCCTGACCCGGGGGGAGGCTCCGCTGCAGGTCGCCGGCATGGCCTCCGCGCTGAGCGGGTTCCCTCCGCGGGTGCAGACTGCACAGGGCACAGGGCACCCCAGGGCCCCTCACCTCGTCATCCAAGAAGTCCAGATAATCTCTCTGAGCCTCTCGCAGCTCCACGTCGTCCAGCACCACGGTCCCCGCCATGCCCGCTACCCAGGTGGGTGCCTCCGGCCCTGCGCGGAAAAAAAAAAAAAAACCTCCCAATTTTTCCCGCCACCAAAGCGTACCAAAAGGAAGAGGCGGGGACCCCGGGAGCAGATACGTAATCTTATTGGCTAAACTCTCCACGCCGGAATAGCGAGTGTCCAATGGAGAGATTCGCTTCGCAGTCTTTTTCCTGCTTCCTCGGGATGGCGGGAAATGTGCCATCCGGAGTCCTCAATTTTTCTCCTCCCTGCTCCGCCCCGGTCAAAGAAAGGCTGACCAATGGGACAGAGGGGTGGCTCGAGGCCCATCCTCTATGAGCAGCTGTAAGGAGCAGGCCCGTGGAGATGCATTCTGGGAGTTGTAGTCCTATCCCTTCTCGGGCTGTATACGGAATTCTTCAAACTATGGTTCTTTGATTCGGAGCGGTACCCAAATTATTCCACTAGTTGGACTTTTCTTGAAAGAAGATGAAACGTCAGAGAATGGGGTTTAAGACGTAGAATGATGAAAACATAAAAGCAAATGGTTTTTACAATATATTCAAATTCTAACTTCCTGCTGGCTGCATCTTGGAGAGAAAGGTGGATTTTGCGAATCTGTGAGACAGAAAACAGAATCATTAGCATCTTAGGAAGAAGTTATTTAGTTCAGAACTCTTTTCACTATCATAATACCGTTTCCTGACGTAACCATAAAAGGCTGCAGAGGAATGCGAAGTGAAAGCAAAAATTTTCGTATATAGCACAACAAACACCACCACCTCACTTCCTTCTGTCTCATGTAATACAAATTCTGGACAAAGTAATTACACCCTCTTATCTGGAAACGATTAAATGAAAGATTTTCTCGCATTATAAAAAGATCCAGGAGCCTTTTAAGTAGCTTGAATTGCTGAAAGATTAACACAAGAGAAAATGTGTTTCATGCTGTCATTGGTTCAGTACCAAGCAATAATTAAGAAACTGTACCAAGTCCAAAAATATAATTACTAAAAGTTGTATTGCATATCCATGCTTTTGTTTGGTTTTAGACCTGTAAGCTTGGTTTTTGATTACATTTTGATTTTTGAGTTTCTATTTAGTTTCTATTCAGTAAAAGGTACACATCTGAAATGTGTGATTCAGTGAACTTTATTCCTATATAACCACACAGTATACAGTAAGGAATATGCCCATTGCTCCCATCTGTCTTTTTAATTTTATTGAACATGAAGTTAAAATACCAGATTGCCCAGAAAACATTTGGTAACTCTTCCTGAAATGTCACCAACTGACTGTAGCTGTTTGAAGGTCACTGGGATTCACTGTGTGCTGTAAATATCCTAAGTATAATCAGCCTAAGAAAAATACATCACTATCCAATTTTTAGATACTACATGTTTTGTGTCACCTAGGGAGCAGATGAATGGTAGTGGGGGAAAAACTTCACTTGGCTATCTCCTTTTGTATAGATTAACAGGCAGGGGAAAGGGGCACGTCCTAGAATGAGGATCCTGTCTGCAACAGTAAGATAATTATTAACTCAATATCTTTTTTTTTTTTTTTTTTTTGAGACAGGGTCTCACTTTGTAGTTCAGGCTGGCCCTGAACTCAGCCTCAAACTCACATCACAGCAATCCTCCTGCCTCTGCCTCCCGAGTGCTGGGATTACAGGTGTGAGCCACCACGCCTGGCACTGTGGTGTGTGGTACTGGTTGCTGCTGGGCGTGAGTTCCACACCCAGTATGGTATGTGGTTACCGGGGGATTGAACCCGAGTCCTTGCGCTTGGTGAGACAGGCACTGGAACCACTGAGCTAAATCCCCAGCTCCTTAATTTAATATCTTTATCACTTGATCATAAGTGTCATTATATGAATACGTTGAATGCAATACTGATAATAATCCCGTGGAAACAACTTGAAATTTAAACTAGAGAAACCAGGAAGCTTAGTTTGTACTAAGCAAAGAAATCAAGACATTTGCCTTTAAAAAGTCCAAGGGAGTGACAGTCTGCACAGCACATCTTTGATTCTAACACACATTTTATGGACTTCAGTTTCCTTATAAGACAAAATTAAATTAAAGAATCTCTAGTAAATCTATATTACTAAATATATATTACTATATATATTACTATAACATATCTATATTATTATATAGATCTATATTACTATATAGTAATATATATTACTATATCTATAGTATATTTATATTATTATAACACTCCATGAACCTATGTCAAAATTTAGAGTGGAAAGACAAATCCCATTTAGTGCATTGATCATGCCATGGGACTTGATAGAGACCTGATTTTTCCCTAATGTCATCAGCTTCAGCCATTAAAGTCTAGGGATATTACTGATATTTCTGCTTACTTTCTTCTCTCTCTCTCTCTCTCTCTCTCTCTCTTTCGGCAGTACCTGGGATCGAACTCAGGCCCTTGTGCTATCAAGGTAGGCATGATTCCACTTGAGATAAATCCTCAGCCCATCTCTCTGCTTTCATGAAGACATAAGATCAATAGGCTGAAAACAGTCTCTTCCCTTGGTTATCTCCCACTTCTCCCAGTTGCCCAAAGAGAACAAGCAGGTTCCTCCAAAAGAAAAATTAGAGAGATTTGTATATATCTTGTTCAAAGTCCAGATGACTTAGCCACTCCCACTCCCTGCCATACTTCTAACTCAAAATGAAACACATGTGATCTAATTCTAAAGTTTCCATATTTGCCCAAGTTCTTGCTTTCCCCTGCATGTTGTCTGGACTCCTAGGTCTGCAGATGTAGATCCACGCTGGTGGGCCAGGCCAGACCAACACGAGAGGGATTCCTGAAAACCAGAAATGTACAGCAAGCTAGAGAAAGACAAAGACTGCAAAGCATATGTAATATTTCCACTTTTCATATCCATTTTTCAACCAAAAAGTGCAGTACAAAGCCTATAATAAACATTATATACTTCCTAAAATACAAGCCAATTGCAAAATATTTCAAATGATATCTTGTGATTAATAACTTGTTTTAGTTATCAAATGCATTTTTGTTACCAGATGGAGGATTCCAGGGGGTTTCTCTCCAAGTACTTGGGGTCCAGAACAAAGAACTGAACAAGACACACTGAAGAGGCATGAAAGTGTACATTTATTGCAGGTAAAAAAGAAGTACACCCTACAAACAGGAGCCAGTGGGAAGGAGGACAAAGGCTTACAGCTAAACCCTCCCAAGGTCAAGGGAAAGGGCTCTTTTGTATCCAAAATTCCTGGGTTATCTTTCTTCTATGTAAATAAGGCATCTTGAAATAAGAGCAACCATTTAAATTGGGTGTGGTGATGCTCACCTGAAACCCCAGCACCCTGGGGACCAACACAGGAAGACTGGAAGCTCAAGTCCAGGTTGGGAAAGGTAGATTTGACCATACCAAATTTTTGTATCTGAGAAATATAATCATTGAAAGGATAAATTAATGGACTGGTCAAAAGCTCTAGAAATTACCTATAATGGACCAGAGTAGGGGAAAGGAAAATATAATCTGAAAAAATAATTTTATATTCCTTGCTTAGGATTTATATTTTATATTCTTATAACCGCAAAATAGTGGGCAAAGAACAGGTAAGCATGAAGCACTGATTCCAAAAATGAGTGTTGCCAGTAATGACAACACGAGAATAGAAACCAGATGACAATAACTAGCATTGTCTATAAATACTCTTTTCAGGGATGGAAATGTCCCACACCTACTCTATCCAGCATGGTAGCTGTTAGTAACAAGTGGCTACTGAGCATTTGAAATGTGGCTATTGCAACTAAGGAAATGAATGTTTAGTTTATGGCAACATCAATTAATTTAACATAGTAACCAAGAGCTACTACTTTAGACAGCACACCCTTATGTAATACTAGCATGGTCAGTATCTAGTGTTGACCAGACTTTCATATTCCAATGTTTGTATCATCAGAAAAGGATGCAGATTTTGAAAGTTCTTAGTACTACAAATTTAAGAACAAAGGTTAGGAAAATGAAGTAAAATATACATTTCTAAAGCAGTGGGCTAGGGATGTAGCACCCTCTCGGCAAGCAAGAGGCCCTGAGTTCAATTCCTTATACTAAAAACAAACAAAAATTGAAGTAACTGTGTGGAAAGAAAAAGAAAGACACTGTCAGTACACAGAAGACAGGGAAATAAATGCAAAAAAAACCAAAACAGGAAGCCTGCTAAATAATGTAAGAAATACAATAGAAAGAAATAGCCTGGTGTGATGGCACATACCTATAATCCCAGCACTTAGAAGGCTGACAAAGGAGAATCTCCACAAGTTTGAGGCCAGTCTGGGCAACATAGTGAGTTCAAAACTAGCCTGATGCCGGGTGTGGTGGCTCACACCTGTAATCCCAGCACTTGGGAGGCAGAGGCAGGAGGATTGCTGTGAGTTGGAGGCTGAGCTCAGGGCCAGCCTGAACTACAAAGTGAGACCCTGTCTCAAAAAAAAAAACTAGCCTGAACTACATAAGGAGACCCTTTTCCAAAATAAGTAAACTAGCTCATTCTTACAATGGAGGCACCATATCAAGAGAATAATAAGTGAAAAAAACAGCAAAGATATGAATAGTATTATGTAGGGCTTCAAAATACACAGTTATTATGTATTATATACATATATAATATAATGTATTATGTATAATATAAAATATATAACATACCATGCAAAATATATCATATATTATATATTATAACATATATTGGTATATATTATATTATATAATAAACTATATAATATAATGTAATATATCATATACTATCTATTATATAATATACTATCTATTCATATATTATCTATTAATCTATATATTATCTATATTATCTATACGTATATTATCTATTATTATATACATATATATTATCTCCCATATATGTATGCATATATATATATACATATATATATACATATATATGTGTGTGTGTGTGTGTGTGTGTGTATATATATATATATATATATATATATATGGGAGTGAATAACACAAACCCACTTCAGGACTGTGACTTCATAAGGAAAAAGGACAAAATGAGGGGCATGAATTATTAGCTGACTTCAATAATCTTTTTTATAGTATTAGGTTTTTTTTGTTTTCCGGTTTTTTTTGTTTGTTTGTTTGTTTGTTTTTGTTTTTTTTTGAAACAGGGTCTCGCTTTGTAGTTCAGGCTGGCCCTGAGCTCAGCCTCCAACTCACATCACAGCAATCCTCCTGCCTCTGCCTCCCGAGTGCTGGGATTACAGGCATGAGCCACCACGCCCAGCACTGTGGTATGTGCTAGTGACTGCTGCTGGGCGTGAGTCTCCACATCCAGTATGGTATGTGATTACCAGGAATCGATCCTTGCACTTGCAAGACAGGTGCCAGAACCACTCAGCTGAATCCCCGGCCCAGTATTAGATTTTTTAATTTTAGTTTAGTTTATTAGTACATATGTGGTATATAATGTTTGTATGCTTTGTGGGCAGCTGGCACATGTACATAACATATCTCAATCCCTTCTCCCTTCTCTCCCTTCTCCCTCTACCCAACTCCTGACCTTTCCTTTTTTTGGTGGGGGTTTGTGTTTGCAGCACATAATGTTTACATTCCTCATGTGGAATTGGTACATGTACATAACACACCCCAGTTCTTTTTTTAAAAATCCCTTATATTTGAGGCTGGATCTCGCTTTGTAGTACAGGCCAGACTTGAAGTCAATACGAAGCCCAGGCTGATTGTGAACTTATGATCTTCCTGCGTCAGCCTCCCAAGTGTTGGGATGACAGACATGGATCACCATATCTGACTTCACAAACTACTTTTTAAATATTTGAACAAATATGACAAAATATTAACAGAGATAAAATCCAAGTGGTAAGTATGGTTTTCCAAATATTTTGTTTGATGTTGATAACAGTTGCACAGTCTTACCTTTCATAAATAAAAACTAAAATTCAAAAGAAACATATTAGGCCAAACCATTCATTTTCTCAGTGTTGGGTTATTTTTATGATGAGTTTAGATATTGGGAATTAAATTTGATTTCTTGTTGCTTTGTGGGGAGCCATGTTTGAGTCACATCCACCTGGAGACTTCCGCATTCTCTGAGTGCCATGCCTTCCTTAGGAGCAGGATGAAAACCCGCCCTTCCCCTTCCGCCGTCAGAATCGTCCTATCCCGGACTACCTCATATACCTTGACTCCTTCCTGTTGCTGGATACTATATAAACGCCCTGCTGGGCTTCAATAAACGAGACTTGATCAGACTCCTGTCTTGTCTCCATTTCTCGTGTCCCTCCTGTCCTATTTTCTCCCACTCTCCCCCCTAGGTACCCACGTTGTTAACCCCGCGGGCCAGGGCATTGCTTGAGAAATTTCTGTTCACAAAATAATGAGTGAATGCAATGAGCCCTCCCACAGCAAAGGACTGAGGAGGTGGTGTCCCTGTTCTGCTGGGAGGTGTCTCTGCAGAGCAAGGATCAGCACTTATTTAGCCCCACTTATTAGTGTGACTAGTGAGTGCCCTTGAGTGACACTGCCTGGCAGTGGAAGAGGAAGGAAGAGAGGGGGGAAAAGAGAAACAGTGCAAAAGGAGGACAGAAAGAGGAAGGGTTGTCATAGGCAGATCGAAATTGCCTCTACTCTCAAGGGAGTCACGGGAAACACGTCCCCTCAGGAGAAAGGGAGCGCAATGACCTCAAGCTTTTGCTCAGATGTTTTTCCTTGGGGGCTACTGTTATTACAGGTAGTGTTTCTGCCTCTCCCAAAGAACTATGTCATATTCTGCTTCTCACCCTAAGAGCTCAGCACAGGGTCCAGTGAATAGGCAGCCTTAATTTGTTGAATTAAAACATTGAATTCATAACTTTAGGCCATAAACAATTTCTTGGCTTCCTTCATTAAGGTCTAGATCTAAAGCATCCCCGCAAAAGTCTTGTGAATTTGGAAGGTGATCAGATCAGGAAAGCATCCTACTCATCTGGGGATCAGTCCATTGACTCGTTCATAGTGACTATGCATTAGGAAGAAGTAGACCACTTCGGGACCCAGAAGCAGAAGCGTACATTGTCCCACGCTCCTCTTTTCTCTCTGTGCTTCCTGGCTGTGTTATGGTGAGGAGCTGTCCTCTGCCAGCCCTTTCCACCTTGAAGTTTTTGCCTAGAGCTGGCTCACAGTAGACTGAACCCAGGGAAATCAAGAGTCAAAACAAAGCTCTCCTTTGAGTTGTAGGTGTCAGATACTTGATCCTTGCCATTTTGCCTACCACATTTACTGGCCCTCTTTCTGAAACTCAAAATATGAGACCTTTAAGTTTTTCCATCCTTGGCCCTGTGCTGTCTCATCGTGCTAGTTTCTAGGAGGCCCACAAAGTGCCTCGTCAGGAAGAAGAGGGAAGCAGGAACTCTTCTGGGTGCCATGAATGTCACAGGTTCCTGAGCTCCAAGAGCTGGGGTGAGGAGTCACGGTAAGGACAGAGGACCTGGCTGTGGCAATCCTGAACACCAGTATTTACACCCTTCCTCTCGCTTTGTTCCAGGCTGACATTTGGAGAACAGGGCATTTTCCCACCCAGGGTTTCTTTCCAAAGCCAGCTCTGGCCTAGTTGATAACAATCTTCTTTTCAAGAGAAGTCAGCTGAGCTTACAGCCATGGGTGGGACTATTCTCAGAAAGAAAGCAGTCTGGCCTGACAAACTATTTCTGTCATCCGGGCTATGGCATGCTGTTCTCTTTAGCTGCAACTCAAGGGGTTTCCCAAAAAAGATGTAGAGTGCAACACGTCTGCTGGATGCCTGCCTGCTCCCTGGCTGCCAGCTTCAAACCTGCCGGCCTCCCAGCAGTGCTGTTCAGGAGCCATACTGCAGCCCTGCAAGTCAGGAAGAAGGTGAAAGGATGCGTGGATGCGTCCCTATCTGCTTAGTCACCACAGTACCCTCCGTGTGAGAGGCGCGCGGCTACCTGCAGCTGACTTAGAGGAAATCTGCTGCTTGCTTCCAGAGAGGGAAAAACTGTCAGGTCCACATTCATCGACCCTTGTACACAGAGGGGGAGCTATGACTAGCAAAGGAGACTCCTCACGTGGCAGCCAGTCACTGTGGGTCC
Organism: Petromus typicus; assembly: GCA_004026965.1. Classification (NCBI taxonomy): domain Eukaryota; kingdom Metazoa; phylum Chordata; class Mammalia; order Rodentia; family Petromuridae; genus Petromus; species Petromus typicus. The sequence continues at coordinate 40,973 of PVIR01003434.1, forward strand.
TACACAAGTCTGGGATCTCAGGGTGGGTCAGCCAGGTGGACGGGAGCCAGAAGCACCACTCTGGTCCCGCCCCTCCCGCTGTAGGCTCCAGCAGGAACCAATCAGTGGCAGAGCACAGGGCCTGGGCCATCAGCCAGGCCATCTATCTTAGTCTGCATAGCATCACCTCAGAGTTTCTGCTACAATCTGCAGAAGATGAAGAAATAAAAGAGCAGCAGCCTCTGCAAATTCTGTGACCATAGAGGCAGATTATCACTGGGTCAGGACTGTTCAGCCTTGAATCTCATAGACCAGTCTAATAAATGCAGAAGTGACATTGAGACTGAAATGTGAAGTCTTTTTTTTTTTTTTTTTCAGTTTTTTGAGACAGGGTCTTGCTTTGTAGTTCAGGCTTGCCCTGAGCTCAGCCTCCAACTCACATCACAGCAATCCTCCTGCCTGTCTCTGGAGTGCTAGGATTACAGGCGTGAGCCACCACGTCCGGCACTGTGGTATGTGGTACTGGTTGCTGCTGGACATGAGTGACCATGCCTGGCATTGTTGTATGTGTTTACCAGGGATTGAACCCGGGTTCTTGCACCTGAGTTAAATACCTGGCCCTGCAAAGTCATTTTTAAACTAAACACCTGAGATTCAAGATGATCCTGTCTTTATGGCAAAAACAAAAACGAAGCTAATCTCTTTCTGTACTTCTTTGTAGATATATATATATATATATATATATATCATATCTGTAAATATAATATGTAAAATAATATAATATACAATGCAATATATAAATAAAATATATTATATATAATAAATATATATAATATATTTCCTCTATATCACTACTATATTTTCCAGCCTCTTCCCCTTAGAAATTAGTATAGAGCATATGACATAGATGAATGATATAGAACCTCCAAATAATCCAAATAGTATGAGGGAAATATTATAACTGCCAACTTGCTAGATACCCAACATGCTGAGTTTTTGTTCTCTAAAATAGAAGAATGAATTCTAGGTACAATAGAGGTTAAGAATAAGAAGGATTTACTGAGATAAAGATAACTCCTGTCCAAGAGAGACAGAAGGGGTCTTGATTGGATGGCCAGGGATCCTGTTTCTCAAGGGTATTTTATAGAACAAAGCCATGAGATAAGGCAGGTATAAGGTAGTCAACCAATAAGATTACAAGTATAGATACTGAACCAATGGAAAATCACAAAGTGGGTATAAGGTGGGACAAAACTATAGTCAACTGAGAAGATTACAAGTATAGTTGCTTCATTCATATTGATGAGATGGGGATCTAAAGGGGAAACAAGTCTCAGGCAGACAAGGAAAGAGCAGGAACCCTTCCAGGAAGGGATGAGTTGAAGTCCTGGTCCGTCATTCAGGTGACTGATGCCTGCTGGGGTATCAATTCCTGCTGTTCATCCCTACGTATGTGAATGTAGCTGACTCTGTATCCTGAAGCCTGGCCTTCAGTGAATGTGCCTCCAGCCCCAACTGTAAGGCATTCTTATCTTCTGGACTGACCTCTTCCTGGGCCTAGCACTGTCTGACTGCCGGGAATATTTCTACCTAACTTAGAGGTCTATAATAAAATACCTTAGCTCACTGCTTCTGAGCAAACGTCTGTGTTATATTGTTTTTGCCTTGTGATTTTCTTTGATGTAAAACATCTTCATGATCAGTCTTTATAATACTTCGTCCTATTCACATTTAGTCTGAGCCAAGTGAGTCAGTTTGCTTCCATCTTAGCTATTCATTCAGGTCACCGTCTACATGCCAGGTCCTTCCACACAGCCACTTAAAGCTCTCTGAATGCTTCATGAGGAGTGTCCCTAGCTGAGTTCCTCCCCACTCCATTGCCTTTCTATGAACAAGTTCTCCTCTTGCTGATAAGAAGCTTTCTATCAGTTGGTTGGGGAACAGAGGAAGGAAAATGGGGGCTCTCACAGATGGCCTTTAAAAACAGAAGCAGACAGGGGCCGGGGATATAGCTCAGTGGTTCTGGCGCCTGTCTTGCAAGCACAAGGACCCAGGTTGATCCTTGGTAACCACATAACAATACTGGGCATAGAGACTCACCCCAGCAGCAACCAGTACCACATACCACAGTGCCGGGCATGGTGGCTCACGCCTGTAATCCCACCACTCGGGAGGCAGAGGCAGGAGGATTGCTGTGATGTGAGTTGGAGGCTGAGTTCAGGGCCAGCCTGAACCATAAAGCGAGACCCTGTCTCAAAAAAAAACCTTAAAAAAATAAAAATAAAAACAGAAGCAGAGACAGTTTGAGAGCTATCTTTATTTTCTTACCTACAGCAGCTGCTGTGTCCCTAATGTGCACCAGTATTCTACAGGGCACTAGATTATGGCATTAAGCAAAGCAGTCAACACTTATTTTCTTGGGAAACTTACTTGCTAGTGAGGAGAGAGAAATAATTCATAGATAAAAAGATACATGTGAGTTTTTAAAAAGTAAGTTCTGGTGGGTGTAGTGATATACATCTAAGTAATTCTTGCACTTAGGAGCCTGAGGCAGGAGGATTTCAAGTGCAAGGAGGAAATGGCCTTTAAATTGAAACTTGAGTAGTGAGACAGAGCTAGACTAAAAGTACCTGGAAAAGAGTATTTTGTCCAGCAGAAACAGCACACGCAAAACCGCCAGTGCTCTTTCTACCACTGGCCACAGGTACAGACCTCTCAGTGCCTTCAGAGAGGTGGACAACATACTATTTTTACATCTAAGTGGTATGGTCCCTGATGTGCAAGGCTATTTATACTGTGGCTGTGCATCTTGCCTAACTGACTTGATCACCTCATCTATAATTTAGCAGTCCTTCCCTTTGATAAGGCAGAGACACCCTCCCCACACCCAGTATCCACCCATGCCTATGACTGCCTTATTTTCTCTCCTCTCACCTGCAATATTCTTTTCTCTGTTTTGTCCTTCATTGCTTCAACTTCCATCTCCACCACTGAAAATGCTTTTCAGCTGAAGCTGCTCAGATCTGTGCCACAGTGGTTGGGCGGGTATTAGTACAGAGGAGATCAAATTCTATAGCACCTAACACACGTGTGTGAAAGAACTCAAGGAAACCGAGGGGATCTGAATACAATCAGTGGACTTGATTTGACCTACACTTTTACCAAATATAATCACTAGGGGAAGGTGGGAAAAGTATTCAGAATGTTTATTATTTCACTGCACGCAAATCTACAATTGCATCAAGCTTTTAAAAAACTGAATAACAAAAAATATATTTTTGAAAATGATGAAATTTAAAATTCTTCATTCATTTCAAGAAATATTTTCAACTTATTATGAAGCCACCTGTCTGTACATTTCCAACTTGTTCATTGTGCTGAGCACAATGCCTTGTTTAGATAAAGACATAACAGTCTTTTACCTTAACAAAAAAAAAAAAAAAAGAAAGTTAGCATCAACTAGAATGAGCTTTTCTTAGAGAAAAGTCGCTGGTGCAGCAATTACTTCCTTTTTTTGTGTTTGTAGATTGCCCTTGAAGAACAGTGCCCAGGATGTGCACCTCCGCTTTGCAGAATCAACTTTCTTCCCCTTTTCACAAAATGGAACAGTGTGTACCCATCTGCAGTGCCCTGGCATCTCTCCCTCTCTCCAGCCTGAAAAACTGCCAACAGGCTTCTCATACATAACTTCTATTAAGACCCCAGTCAGACTTTGTCCAAGCTTGGAGATGTAAGCGCCTTCCCCGTCAGCGCTCTCGTACAATACCCCACACATTCTAGGCCTCCGTGTCCTCCTACTGCTACTTGGATGAAAAATATTGAACTTAACGGTGTTTGCAGCAGGCACACTGGAGGTTGGAAGTGGAAGCCAAGAAGTCCTGCATGCAGATCCAGAGTCCATCATCCCCCGAGCTATGACCTAGGTTATTCATTTCTTTGAACGTCTAGGTGCTAAGTTATTCATTTGGGGGCTAGGTTATTTATTCCTTTGAACTCCAGTTTGTTCACTTGTAAAATGGGAGCAGAATAGCTATTGTTGTGGTGAGGGTGTCAGGCTGTAGTGAAGATTACACAGCATCTGTGGGAGTGCTGAGCATAAATAGTTAACAACCAAGCAGATGAGATGAAAAGATCTGCTTCCCCCACAGACCTGTGGGTTGATAGGGTCCGGACTGGAAGGTCCTCTGTGAGAGAGGTGTCAGTGTGAGCCCGGTCCTCTCTCACTGCGCACCATCACAAAGCCTGTCCTCGGACAGCATACCTGTATCTTCCACTTTCCATCAAGAGGCTTTTGCTCTGTGTCAGTGACTTTAAGCCATTAATTTTTAGAATTATAATGGAGATTCTTAATCTCCATTTTATAACTGAGGAAATTGGCACACAGAGATTTTAAATAACTCACCCAAGCCTACCTGTTTAGTAAATGGAGTTCAGACTGAATCTATCTGTATCTTAAGTCCCTGACTTTGCCTGCAATTTTATACCACCTTTTCTAAAGACTCGTGTCCTTTTTCTTAAGCATCCCATTCTCGGCTTTGTCCATCCTGACAGCTGTTCTGAAAAGCCTTGTCCCAATTTAGACCTGAATTGTGCCTGCAGAACTGGGCCGTAGCTTTAACACTGTTCTGCTTGGCTCTGCACGGCACTGAGCAGACACCGACCTCTCATGTTTTCCTGATGCCACTGTAAGATGAATTAGTAGGTAGTCCAACTCTTCAGGTACTCGGTACCTCCTACGTGTTGAGTACTGTCCTCCGCACAGGGCGAGAGTGAGGAATGGTGCACGGAGTGTGAAATGGAGTCCTCAGCTTGAGGAATCCGGGTTGATGAGAAGTGGCTTCCCCTCCCCCACCCGTCCTTGCCTTCCCTGCCCTCTTTCAATTTCTCAGATTCACTCAGCTCTGTCCTTCCTACCTCAGGGCCTTTGCAGATGCTGTTCCATAGGATATTTTTCTTGCCATCCTTTGCGTGGCTTTCTAACTCCTGCCATCTTCAGGCATCTGCAAAAGGAGGATAGAGACCAAATCTCTTTTGTTCACTGCTGTGCATCCAGTGGCATTCACACCATTAGGCAGGCAGTCAGTGCTTATTCTGTATTTGTTCAATAAATAAGAGAGCAAATGTGCAGCCCCCTCAAAAGCAGTTAATGGGGGAGGGGGGGAAATGGCTAGAAGAAAGGGACATCAGAAGCCAGATGTGCATAGTAAGAAATGAACTGGAGGGAAGACAGTGAACTGGACACAAAGCAGAGTGAGTGTCCAGAGAGGCCAGTCTGGGACCTTACTGTCATCCAGGGTGAGACACAAAGCTGTCTGAAAGCAGGGATCCTAATTTTATTCCTTTATACCCATCATTACAGCATGCTAAATTTCAAGTACTTTAGACTTTGAACCATAGCTGATATAGATATAAAACATAATGTCACAGCCATATGTCAAATAATATTCAATTAGAAAAACAGTAGGACAACACAAGTATACATTTCCTTTGAAATCTCAGAGCAGGGGATTTAGCTCAGTGGCGCTGCCCACCTGCCTTGAAAGCACAAAATTGTGAGTTTGATCCCTGAAAAAAAGTTCAGAACAATTTAAACCCACGGGTTTATTCTTTTTAGGTCCTGCCTTCAAGTATCTGAGGTAACTAGCATGTGAGTTTACATTTCCTCTCACTAAACTGAGAGAATGATTTATCAGTCTCTGGTATTTGTGTTTCTTGCCCAAATACTGCTGCCATCTTTCTCACATGTCTGTCAAGTACCCTCTGCCTGAGGAGCACTGATCACTGATTAGGAGGCTCTGGAAGGTGCTAATTTACTACTGTCCTCTGACAGGACGTCTCCATAAGTGTCTTTACCTTTTCTAGTTCTTTTAAAGTTCCTCTTTGACTTAAGGACTCAATGAAGTGGGAATAATGTTTATTTCAAATGAGACAAAAACTGATACTAAAAAAAAAATCTTGAATTAAAGGGGAATCAAATATAAGCATCTGTACATTTTTGAAAAATAACAATGTTGTTCATATTGTGTGTTGGTGTGGGTGTGGTGCCAGGGATCAAATCCAGGGCTTTGTGCATGTGTTTTTGTACTTAATATTTTTTGTTTGAGATGGAGACCTTGCTAAGTTGTCCAGGCTGGCTTCAAACTCTTATTTTCCTGCTTTTGGCTTCCCAAGTAGCTGAGAGCAGAGCCATGTGCCAATGCACTCAGTTCTGTTTATTTGGGTTTTGGTTTTTTTTTTTTTTTTTTTTTTGGTGGTACCAGGGATCGAACTCATGACCTTGTGCTTACAAGCTAAATCCCTAGCTCTTGTGTTTATACTTTCTGGTGTGGAAGAAGCCTACATGGCAGTGATCCCCATATCCATTTTCCTCTGGGCCCATACAGTAGAATCTTCAGTCTTCTGGAACAAAGAGTGCCTTTTCTGCTTTCTCTTTTTGCTAGTTGTGAACATATATCTAAGTTTTTTATGTGACAAGAATATCTTAATATTTTATATTATCTTGATTCCTAGAAACTCAAAGCTACTTATATTTTCTTAGAAATAATGCTTATTTCACTAAGGAAAATTTCAATATTCATAATATTCCAGATATTATAATATTTCAACATTTTATAATATAGAAAACATTATATAGCTATTCTGATCAATTTCCAAACTACTCAAAGTCATTACTTTAGGGTTTTTTTTGCTTTGTTTTTTTTGGGGTTTTTTTGAGACAGAGTCTCACTTTGGAGTTCACACTGGTGCTGAGCTCAGCCTGGAACTCACAGCAATCCTTCTACCTCTGCCTCCTGAGTGCTAGGATTACAGGCATGAGCCACCACGTCCAGTATTGCAGTATGGTTCTAACTGCTGGGGGGGCATGAGTCTCCATGCCTGGTATTGTTGAATGTGGTTAATGGGAATTGAACCCCCAGCCCTTGCGCTTGAAAGACAGGTACTGGAACCATTGAGCTAAATTCCTGGCCCAGTTTTTAGTTATTTTAATATCTGTAAATTTCTTTGAAAGAAAATAAGAATTGAAGATGAAAACAAGTGATCTAATTTCCTTTTTAAATGGTCTGTAATTCCTTGGTAATTATTTGTAAGAAAAATATTTAGATCACTTATTTGTTATTTCAATATCCAATTTAGGGCAAATAATATATAATTACCAGTACCTATAATTTACATGATAGTGCTGGTTCAGTAGGAAGTTTACATCCCTCAAGTTCTCTGAACGAAGCAACAGAAGCCAACTGTAGCTAATTGAAGGGATTCTCTATTTAAATAGTTTTCCAGGATGTGAAAATCAAGCTGAGTGTTGTTCATGTTGCAGAGCTGGCATTTCTTAGGAAGATCAAATTCTGTAGCCTTAGAAGTCAAACTTCCCAAAAAACACAAAACATCCTGGCTGAGCAAAGGCACAATTTGGTGACCTTGATGTGCCCCTGTGGATTGAAGGCACCTGAGGATGAAAACAGGAAGCAGGGGCCTCCAGGCTTAAATCAAGTTTACACAGAAAATGATGATGACCAATCTTTCTAATTTAATGCAAGTGCAGACACATCCACCATCTCATAAATCTTACACAACTGAAACCACAGGACATTTTCAATGATGCGTATATGTCTTCTGTAGTATTACTAACACAGATTAACATGCCCAATATTAAATAACCACCTAATTTATTGGTGCAGATTTAGTGCTCAAAAAGTTGCCTCCTTGACAATCTGTCACAGTCCCTGAAGCCACTATTAGGAATTTCAAAAGGTTAGAGTGAGTTGCTGGCAATGTTCCTGTCCAAGGCAGGGAGCCAGACCTCGCATTCTGATGGGGCAGGTTGCAGTACAAAGTGGCCTGTGAATTCCTCCTTTGACCCGAGCAGAAAGCACCTTTGTCCCTTCTGCAGATGGTTGTTATGAGTCATTAAGATGCTTATATCTGGCTTATACCAAGTTTAAAAAAAGAGGGTGGGATATGTTAAGGCTTGGGTCACCTGTTCATTGGAGTGCAGTAAACAGGTCCTTCGGGATCTGTATCTCACTCAGAAGATGCGCAGGAAATGTCAACACCTCTGGCCATGTGGTCTGACTGTTTCTCACTGCTTCTGAAAGAGGCAATGCTGCACTTACACACCCTTTGACCAATCTCATGACTTTTAAGGCAGGAAGAATGATAGTACAAATAATTTCTAGCATTTAATGAACATATATTATGTGCAGATTGCACCAATCACTAGATGCTTTGTATTCTTTTTTGGTTTATATGTTGAGACAGAGTCTTGCTCCATAGTTCATATGGGCATTGAACTCATATGTAGCCAAGGCTGACTCTGAAATCTGAGCAGTTCTCCTGTCTCAGCCTCCCGAGTGCTGGGATTACAAGCATGCACAATCATGCCTAGCTTGCATTCTTTCATTTTCTTTAAAATTCTGTGCATCCCTCTCCATTGGAGAGCTGAGGAATTTGAACCTCTGAAAAGCTTCACAACAACTTCTTCAAGCATGAACATATGAGTAGAGAGAGGCAACCTAGAATTAAAGCCCAGTCTAAATACCACAAAGCCAAGGACTGAGCCCCTGTGCCAGATTAGAACCTTTGTTATTCATTCTTCTATCTACTTTTCTTTCATACTGAAGTAGGAAATTAAGGCATGGCCAGCTGGCTGGGCAAATGAACAGTGACCTGTCAATCACAGAGATCCAGAATCATACACCCAAAGTGCTGCACCGGGGACCAATCAAAGAATGCTGCCTTCAATTCTTGTGAGAAATCAAGCAGGCTTTTGATACAATGGCCTAAACCTGATGTAAATCTGAGGAGCGGGGGACACAAAGATGGCTACCATTAAGCCCAGTGGCCACTGTGTTCTCTTTCACAGTGGTCCACTCTCTCCCTGCAGAATGTACTTATTTTCCTACCTTAAATTGGCCCACTCTCACTCTGTAGAACATGTTTCTTTTCCTAACTAATAAATGTAAATCCTCACTATCTTTGGAAAGGACTCTGGTACTCAAAGAGGGCTCTAAGAAAGAGAGAACTGCTACTATTGATGATTCTGTCCTCAGATGTCCATCTGTCTCTCAGAAGGATATGTCTCCCTCTCCCCCTTCCCTCCTCCTCCCTTTCCTCCTCTTTCCCAGTCCCCCTCCTTCTCCTTTAATGAAAGCACCGCACTGAGTGGTGTCCATGACTGCCTTCTTATCATCAGGCTGGTAAATCAGTCTCATCAAGTGCCTCCAGATCTCTACCAAAACCTAGAGCCCCAGAGAAACCCACTATTCCTTGGCCGCCAGGCAGCCTTAAGCCCCTTAAACATGTTCAGAGTGGAGCTTCTTAGCCTTCTTACAACTCATCTTGCTTCTAAGAGAGGTTCCAGGAGCACAGAGGACTGCTCAATTGCAGGTTCCTTCCTCACTGGTAGAAATTCATCAATGCAAAGACTGGGTACCCCAATTTTCAGAAGATCCTGGTAGGTTTGCAGATAGGTTTCAAAGTTTGACCTTGCTTTTGACTTCTCATAACAAGACACTTAATTTGTCCTGGTCAATATATCCCAGAACCAAAATCCAATTGCTGGACACAAACTTTTCTGGGTTCAATATTTGAAGTCTAGAGAAAAAATAAAGGAAAAGGGCCAACAAAAAAGGTCAAATTATGGCTGTCACAGTCAACAACGCTTTAAGCACATCCAAAGGAAAACCAAGGGACAATAAAGGCCTGCAAAAAACTCAACACTGGGAATATGACTATCCCAAGCCACCACCTGGGCCCTGCTCCGTGTCTCAGATGGCCAGCGTGCCTGACTCCAGGCCCCAAGGATTGACGGTCCTCACTCTTTGAGAGAAGGGCTGGACCAACCCAATCCCTCATCTTTCACTCTGATGAAAAGGAGTAAAGGGGCCTGGACAACCTGCAATTATACCACCCAAGAAATCCTGGGTATCCCTGGATGTCCTGGGTAAGCAATTTCAATTCCTCTGGCTTCTGTTGTAACTTCCTTCTCTGGAGAACCTTCTTCTAGCTCTATGGCCATTATTGCAGTCAAGGGGAGTCCTAGTCAGAGCTTTACCTCTGCTTTCACATGTCAATGGATAACTATAAATTTGCTCTCTTTCTCTCTTTTTTTTTTTTTTTTGAGACCATCTCTTGTGTTTTGTAGTTCAAACTGGCCCTGAGCTCAGCCTTGAACTCACAGCAGTCCTCCTGCCTCTGCCTCTTGAGTGCTGGGATTACAGGTGTGAGCCACCACACCTGGCACTGTGGTATGTGATTCTGATTGCTGATAGGCATGAATATCCACGCCCAGCATTGTCGTATGTGATTACGGAGGATTGAACCCAGGCCCTTAAACTACAAGACAGCCAAAACCACTGAGCTAAATCCCAGCTATAAATTCTTAATTGGCCCACAGTGTCCTACTCCCTTACTAAGGAAAAGCTTTACCAGTAAAACTGGAAACAGTCTATCTTCCCACACAGGTCACTGTCATCCATTGGCAGGGAAACCAAAGGGACATGTATAAAGCCTCCTTGGGAAATAAAAAGGCTGATAGTGAGGCATAAAGGGGGCACTCTTACTGACCCTCAAAACCTTAGTCTTATTCCTAGTTCCTGAGGAACAATTAAAACCAGTCTAGAAAACAAAATGGTCTTTCCTGAAGGGACACAGTGGAAAGATATAAAAACCCTACATAGAAAATGGTCACTTGAATATTTATAGGACTAGAACCAGCAGCAACCACCTAATGGTCTGCAAAGCTTGCCCATTCTTTGCTTACATGAACCCCGGCAAGCTCAGGCCACCTGCTTTGTTAGAACTGAAGAGAGAAGCATACCATGACTGCAATTATAAAACTAGCCTCACCTGAACTGTCTGAGAAAAAAAGACCGCCCAAAAGAAGAAAGCGCTCGTACTCCTGTGAATCTCTGGAAGACTGGAGGTTCCTCTTGAAAAAGAACAAATTCCAGTACTACTTCTGGTGCAGGTCAGCAGAGTCACTAAAGACTCCCTAGCCCACCAAAGCCTAAATGGTTACTGGGAGCCTCTCCAGTAACTCTCTTTGCCATATTTTCTCTTCTGCAGGAAATATGGAATTATTCTGATCCTTGTCACCTTTGGGCTCTGCATCTTCAATTGAATAGTAAAGACTTCAGATGGTGATCTAAACTACATCCCGTGACTTCAGACAAATTCACCAGGCTCTCTTCCATTGAACTGATGGCTCAACAGCTCTTGACACGTACACACCAACTCCTTTTCAACCCAGCTGGTGAGCCACAGCATCCCACATAGTTGGAGAGAACATGCTCGGAAATAAGTAGAGCCTACAGCCCCTTGCAGCCAAGGCTAAGTATGTGAAGACAGAGGCCTCCACACCCTAAGCACTCTGTAAAGAATTATGAGGATTATGTCTCCCTGGGGGCAATGAAGCAGGAGATTAGGATGTAGCAAAGCAGCTTGGCAGGTGGGCATGACATGTTAATCCATGGAGATCTAGGGTACATGATCAGAAACAGTTTCTAAAGCCCCATATCTGTAGCCAATCAGAAAGTGCTATTTTCAGTTGTTCTTGTGGTAAAAGAAGCAGGTTTTTAATAGGACCGCCTAAATCGGACATCAGTCTGAGCAGTGGCTGATAGAGCAGATGAAGGCGTGAACCTGGTGCCACTTCGATATTTCCCTTCCCACAGCCTGCTCTCCCTCTACAGAACATTTATTTTCCTTACCTTAATTTGCCCACACTTATTCTGCAGAGCATATTTCTTTTCCTACTATCAATATCTTTAATAAATGCAAAATTTCACTACTTTTATTTAAGAAAAAAAAAGAATGTGCAACTACTTTGTTTCTTTTCAATTGGAGGGATTTTTGCCAAGAATTTGACTTGCATATTTTTTATGGTGATGAAACATGCATAATATAACATTTACCATTTTAACTATGGGAGAAGGTGCTGAGGATTACATCCAGACCCATATGTCTGCCAAGCACATGCCCTGTCACTAAGCCCCACCTCTAGCACCCTTCAGTTTAACTCTTCTTAAGTTAACAATTCACTGTCCTCAAATATAGTCACATTGTACAGCCGCTGTCCTCACCCTTTTCCAGAGCATGAATCTCAAACAGAAACTCTGCTCATCAAATGATAACTCCGCAGGTCTGTCTCCTCCTAGCACCTGGTAATCTCTATTCCACTTGTCTCTATGAATTTGATGCCTCTATGTACCTCATATACACTAAGGACTCCTCGTAAAAGGGGAATCTTCCTGCATTTAGACTATTTTTCCTAGCATGCTTTCACATTTCATCCATATCATAGTATATATTAGAATTCCATTCCTTTTTAAACTTTGTATTGTCATAAAATACACCCAACATAAAACTTTCCTCTTAACCACGTAAGTGCACACTTTGTAGCCTTAAGTACATGGACATGGCTGTGCAGCCACTGCCACCGTCTGTCCCCCAGAGTGCTTCTCATTTTCCCAAACTGAAGCTCCACAGGCCCTAAACCTGAGCTTCCCTTTCCTCCCTCTACTGGCCCAGCCCTGGCACCACCGTGCCACTTTCTGTCTCTATGACTTTGACTATGTAGGGACCTCATAAAAGTGAACCATAGTATATTGTCCTTCTGTAACTGGCATATTTCACATTTCATTTACTATTTTCTCTTCAAGTTTCATTCACACTGTAACTTATATAAGAATTTCCTCTTTTGAGGGATGATGTTTCATTTTATGTATGTACCACTTTTTGCTCACTCATCAGAATGCATGTTTTATTTTCTTTGTGAATTCTGACACACCAATTAAAGTTGTTAAAAAATCCTTTCTTGCGTCTTCTACAATATTTACAGTTTTATTTAAAAAATTTTTTTCAATTGAGCTAAGTGTAGTGACACATGCTTGTGCTCCCAGCAGTCTGGGGAGCAGAGGCAGGATTACATTTGAAATTTTTATCCACTGGAATAAAATTTCAAATTTGTCTAGTGTAACACATGAAGTTAGCAACCACCAAGGTTGGATTTCCCAGAAAACAGAATCTGAAACAGATTTTGTACAAGAAGAGTCTGTGGTTCCAGCCCTCTTAGGGAGTAAAGAAAACAAAACTGGGCAGAAAGGGGTGAACGAGGATGCAGCAGCAGCAAAGCCGGCAGGCAGTTCAGTGAGTTCTGGGGCTGGAATTATGCCTTAGAATTTTCTTTAATTGAGGGGACGAGAGCAGGTATTTAGATTCAAGGGTTAACTAGGGATTAGATATGAGCCGCTCGTGGGTTATGATTCTGGGTGAAGCTCCTTCCTTTGACTAAGAACAGTCCCTGAGGAGGGGCTCATCAGGAGAGTGGCAGCTCTCTCTGTCTGCTGCCATTTCCCTAAGAGTGCACGCTAACCCATCTCGTGTCACTTTTATTCAGTATAAGGCTCCATTTGGATTTGTGCCTGATCTAGACTTCTCCATTCTTTTCCAATGATCTATTTGTTTATTTGTTATGAGTATACACTACTGTTAAAAAATGTAACTGTGTTAAAAATATGCTTTAACATTTAGTATGCTTTTATAGTTAATATGCAAGCCCCTTCTCTTTAACTTCAGGTTTTTCTTGGTCATTTTTACTGGCTTATTTTTCTATACAAAGCTTTAGATTAGTTTTCTACTTAAATTACAAAGAGATTAATGATTAAATTTATAGATTAATTTGTAAAGAACAGACTTTTTCTGATGGGTCATCATGGTCTCCAAGAATTTTCTTTGACTTGCTGTTTGTTCAAATTATCTTTTGTGCTGTTCAGTTGTATTCTACATATTTCTTAAATAAGTATGCATCAGCCAAGAGTGGTTCCATACACCTGTAATCCCAGCACTCAGGAGGCAGAGGCAGGAGGACTGTCCTGAGTTGGATGCTACCCTGGCCTACACAGTGAGTCAAGACCAACCTCAGACTCTGTCTGAAAAAAAACTGTGCATCTTTTATTAAGTTCCTGCCAGATATCTTAAGAGTTTTGTAAGTGGAATATTGGGTATATATTTCTTTTTTTTTTTCTTTTTTTTTTTTTTTAGGTTTTTTTTGAGACAAGGTCTCGCTTTGTGGTTCAGGCTGGCACTCAGCTCAGCCTCAAACTCACATCTCAGCAATCCTCCTGCCTCTGCCTCCCGAGTGCTGGGATTACAGGCGTGAGCCACCATGCCCGGCACTGTGGTATGCGTACTGATTGCTGCTGGGCATGAGTCTCCACACCCAGTATAGGTATGTGGTTACCGGGGAATCGAACCCGGGTCCTTGAGCTTGCAAGACAGGCGCCGGAACCACTGAGCTAACTCCCCGGCCCCCATTGGGTATATATTTCTAACTCATTATTTGTATGTATGACAGTAAATTATTTCTATATATTAATTTTGAACAGAACTATCTTACTGTATTCTCTTACTTTGATAACATATTTTAAAATTTACGATCTTCCTGTCTCTGCTACCTGCAGGTGAGCACCACCATTCCTGGCAAATTCAAGATAGTTTAAAACACAAACCGGGTGAGTGATACCCAATCTTGATTGTTAATGTGATTGGACCAAAACCCCCAGGACATTAACAAAGCAGACTTGTGAGTGTCTCCAATAATGACTGGAGCATGAGGGGTCTACTCTCATGGTGGATTAATTCACCAATAAGATCATATATTTGATGTGTATTAGGAGGTGATGGAAATAGGAAATGGGGCTTGGTTGGAGGAACTGCCTCACAGAAGTACATAGGACTGGGGGCTGTATCTAGTCTCCGGCCCTGCCTCTTAATCTGTTTTACACCTGCTATGAGGAAAGAAACTCTTCTCTGCCACCCTCCTCTGCGGGAACATTCCTGTCTTGCCAACCATGGAATGAAACCTCTGATACGGAACTGAAATCTTTCCTTTAAGTTGTTTATGTCAGGCATTTTATTGTCGTTATGGAAACCTAACCAAACCATCCCTAAAACACATGAGTCACTGTGCTAAGCTGTTCTTACATCTGTGTTCACCACATAGCCTTATAATTACATGGTTATAACCCTCTCAGTGTCATCTATGTCTCAGTGTCATCAGGTCTCTAAATTGTGACCTTCCCTGAGGGCAGGAACTATTATTTACCTTTACATCTCCAACTCTTAGCTTAGTTTCTCTATAAATACTTGTCAATAAATTAAACCAAAAAACCAATAAGCAACCCTAAGTAGGTTAAACTATGCTTTATAAAGTGTCAGCTAGTTTCATCTGGTATTCATGTTGACTGGTCTAGTTCTCTTAAAATTTTTGAGGTCCTGGGTTATAATATAATTTTTTTTAAGTGAGAACATTTTCTCATCTCAGTCTAGTTCTCAGTTTTGCCAGCAAAGTACCTGCTCTAGACAACTGACTTTCCTCTGTCACCAAACACCACCTGCCCAAGACGATGTGAACTGTGCCAGTGCTCTGGACACCTGGAGAGTTGACGACGAGTTCCAGATGGAAGGCAGAGGTGATGTGCCTACTTCTAGCTCCTGCGCAACACAGCACAAAGAGCACCAAAAGCATTTTGATTAGTCTCTGTCTTTGGTTTCTGTTATCTCAACCTTCTTTGAAAAAATTAAAAAATAATCAAAATAAAATTTGCCCTACTTTGAGGTCTTTTGAATTTTTAGTGATCCAAAATATTCTCAAAGCAGGTACCATCCATCATGCCTGCCCAAGAATGGTTTATAAAAAATGATGTTGCCTCAACTGAAAGAAGTGCTGTGGCACCAGTCAAACAGAATTATGATGACGATGTCATAATATCTGCAAGTATCACTTTATTACATGGTGTTAATTTTAAAAATAAACACAATCAGGGACTGGGAATGGAGCTTCCATGCATGCCCAAGGCCCTGGATTCAATCCCCAGAGACATGCAGAAAAAAATTAAAAGATGGGAGAAACTGAGACAGAAAGAAAAGAACTAGAGAAAGATAGAAAAGAATGAATTATTTGTATGAAAGAGATATAGGAAAATAAATTATTTCTCCTTAAAATTAAAGTGTTCTTCAGCTGAAGGTGAAAAAGCTCAGGAGTTTATGCCTTTTCTCTGTTTGCCTGAATGCAGGACAGAGATTCACAAAGGTCTCCTTGTTCTGCTCCATAAGGAAATGACTTCGATTCTTCTCAACACTCACTCACCTGCTCAGAGATCCCAAGGCCACAGGGATCTGGAAACAGACTTTCTTCTCATCAATTGAGCTACCCATAGTTTCTCCATCTTGGAAGCCTGGTGCTTTCCTTTCCTTCTTATCACCTCTCTATAATTTATTACATTATAATCTATTATCAGAAGGCTAAACTACTGAGTTTTTTGAGGTGTTACAGTGGGCTGGGGACCAGTCCATCATTATCTCAGTCCTATATTTGCCACTCCCTGGGAACCTTTCTGGTTTGAGGAATGATTTAGTTCTTACGAAATGATTGCCTTTGTCTGTGCCAGCCTCAATCATGTAAATCTCTGCTTTTCCCAGGACCCAGGTGACAGTGGCTAAAGACTTTTAGGCATCACTCCAAGGAAGGGTGTGGAAGTGGATATTATAAAAACTGGTGGTCAAGTGCCCTTTGTAAATCCTGAGAATGTCTTCACTTACTCTGTCTTGGTATCCTATGTCTTGAAGAAGGAAGAGATAGGTTAGGAAAAATTAGTGCTGGTAAATGTTATCCTGCCACTTTCCCCTAAATGATTAGTATATTTATATACAAAGTGTTAAGGTAATAAAGGCTAAAAGAGAAGGTCAAGCTTTGTTCTAGTTTTCGTGACGTATGTAACCTATCCAGAGGCTCAAGGGAAGAGCTATGGTTTTTAGCAGAAACCACATTAAGTCCTGGACTGCTCAGAAGAAAACACAAATTGTACTTTTAGAGATAACAGGTTGAAAGTCCAGGAGTTTGTCTCCTGTTCCTGTGACTGTGTCAGGCTGTGTCAAGACCAACACCCTCTTTCGATGCCTGCTGGGTTGTTAGCATGAAGAACTTTAAGTGACTGACTGACTTAAAAAACTTGAAATTAAATGAGATTCTTGCTGTGTACCTAAGTAGAATGTTCTCTCCCTTAAAACTACTGTCCCTAAACTTGCAATTTCAGAGTAACAGGGACAAGTAACAGGAGATGGCAATAATTTTCTAATTGGGTCCTTGGGTATGGAAATAAGCCAAGCCATAGCTACCGCTGCCGCTCTAATCTCAGAACTGTACATTCTACCTGTAAGGGACAGTGCACTATAGAATGATTATGTATGATCATTGATTCAGGGTGTGTTGGATGGCACCAGAATAAGTCATTCAACTGTTCATCTCTCCAGTGCAGAATAACAACTAGGGAAAGTGATCCATGATGGTGCATACACAGCCGTACCTCATGTGCTGTAGTGTCCTTCATTCTAGGACGATCTTCTGTAAGATTTCCTTAGCAAATTAAACACTCTGTAAGCCCTTGGATTGTATGATATTTGGGGTCCTGATACAGGAAAGGCATATTCAGGGTAGAATTGTTGTTGATTCAAATCAAAATGAATTGTCCTTCTTACTGAGATAGCCAGGGACCAGCTGGTAGACAAAAGACAAGTGTACTCTTGGCCCATCATTCAGCACTTGTTACCCATTAAAAATATAGTATGTATTCCCTCCTAGCCTTCTCATGTGTGCAAATAATGTTGTTGGCTTCAAAAACCAGGTGCATGGGAAGCCAGGATTCCTTTCCCATAATGTCTCCACGAATAAACTAGATGACGCAACCCACTTGAGACCCTTCCTGAACATTCAGGGGCTATTCTTTCTCTTATTTCCAACAAACACTCTCCCAACTGCTTCTTTTGGTTAGTAACATCATTCTTTGACATTTGCTGAACCATGAGCCTGGTATACTCGGTAACATCAGGAGGCCCATACAGGGATCTGAGATTATAGAAGAATGTTGAACTCCAGACACTCATGCAGATGAAGCCAACAATGAATGTACCAGACTCCTTTAAACAGAGTCCTCTAGATAGATCTTCAGAAAAGTCCAGCCCTGCTAACGTGACATCCATCAAAAACTCCTCAGATTAGTTCTCTAGAGAAAGGTCTGACTGCCAAACTCCCTACATCAATCCCTTTTGATCTGCAGCTGCTAGTTTCAGTCTTTGCTCATTCTCCCTTAACAATAGTTATAGACACATCTACAGAGTGGATAAAATGAAATAGTTAGCTTTTGAGTAAAGTGGCTAGCTAAGGGAAGGGCCTGAACTAGAAGTGGATAATCAGCTATATTAACAGAAATTTAAAGAATAATGAACTAGGACTTTGGACCATGAAAATAGCTTCTTCAGGCAACATGGAATCAGCCCACTTCTTCCTAAAAAGAGGTGTGGCCAGCCATTCGATGCTAAATTCCTGAGTTCTGAGGAGGTTACAGTATAAAATACCCTATTTCTTTCCAAGACCCAAGTTTACTGTAAGCACTGTGTGAAGGAACTGGGTGAGAAGAGACTGAATCCCAGTGGATCATTTTAATTTCACAGAGCCACTCATGATAGGTGTCAACCAAGCAATTAGGCAATTCCTGTGCCCTGCTTACCTGTAAGTGACTCAAGATGGACAGGCCATGTTACCATCCACTCTGAACCCCTCCTGTGAATCCAGGAGCTGTTCTTCTTATTATTATATTATTTGCAATAAAAACTCTCTCAACTTCATGCACCCCAAGGTAAGCTAGATGAGAAAAGAACCCCAGGAGGGCTGGGGCAACCAACGAGGTGGAAAGTGTCAGAAGTCATGAAAACTAGGTCTAACAAGTCAAGTGTGATGTTTTCTAGAAAGGGAAGATAGTCACAGAAGGCTAGACCTGAATCACACCAGGTTTATTGGTCTTGAGCACCATCCATGGGACCAATTAGAAAGCTATATTTTCGATTCTTCACACACATATATGCATTACCAATTAGAAGATCTGTTTCAAATCCTTTGTTTATATTTTCTAAGAATCCAAATGAGATTTTCAGCAGGATAATTTACATCAGGCATGAGTTTTTGATAGGTCAATTTTTCTAAAGCCTTATTGACATGAGGAGAAGGCCACTCCAAGAGTTTCAGATATTCATACCCTTTCCCTTTATCTTTAATGGTGATATGATCCTTTTCATTGACCAGTTCTCATCCTGTCGGGTGTATTTTGTTTTCTGTCTTCAGTAACTCTACATTCTCACTGCCTTTTCTGTGCATCTTGCCCAATTTTTGTTGGAACACCAAGGTCACCTTACCCAGTAACACTTCTGTAGATGCCTAATGAGAAACTAAAAACAAGATAAAACTTGTCATTTCTGTCATGCCCAGATTTTGAGTCCCCCAGTGACCATGAGGGAGCTGAGACCAATGTAAAGCACATGAGGGTCTTTGTTACAAGCTCGAGGAGGGACTCTCAATCGTTACCAATGCAGCAGATCAGAATTGAGAGCACCGAATTCTAAATCAGCAGAGTTTTTATTGAGGTTACAGTAAGGTTTGGGGAGTTTCAACTCCACGGTTACATGATTGGTTGACATCAGGCAAGCATTGGGTGTTTAAACCTGATTGGCCGGACCCTTCAGGTCAAACCACTAATGGTTGTTTAAACTATCTAAAGGACATCTGGACCTTGTACTTAGTGGTTGGCTGTTGCTAGGGGGAGATTGCTAATTACCCTCAAGGATGGGTGGTCAAGGTAACCGAGCTCATGACCCGGTCATGTGGGCCCTCCTGGATCCGAGTTCATGATCCTGAGCTCATAACCCGTTCACCTTATTTTAAGATGGAGCCTATTTTTAAAAGGAAATGGAGTTACTTAGGTCTCTCAATTTCCACCTCCCTTCTGTATGTGTTGCCTTTATCATCTTAAAACTTTGGATCAGATCCCTGATCAGCTGTGCACATAGGCAGATTACTCACCTAGGGAGTGTCTTTTTAAAACTGGTAATGCAAGATTTATTAGCACTCAGTTTCCTAACCTATCTTATCTTTGTTCAAAACTGAGAACACCAAGATGAGAGATTTTCAAAGACATTCATCTACAAGCTTTTACCCCATGGCACGGGTGAAGTCTCCAGTTGACACAGGAGACAAGGGCATGGCAAAGTTGGTTGGGATAGAAAGTGTTACCTGGTACTTACAAAGTCCCAGGACACATGTACAGAATTGTTCTGTACTTCTGGACTTCTCATGAGAACTTAAGCAGATTTTTTGGTAGAATGGCCTAGACTTGACATCAGCCCAAGGAGTGGGTGATACAAAAAGGATAGTCCACACTGAGTTTTGGCCACTGTGTTCTTTGGCATGGTGGCCATCCTCATGCTGTAAGTTGTACTTCTTTTCCTACTTTTACTTGGCCCAAACTCGATGTGTAGAGCCTGTCTCTTTTCCTACCTTCAATAAAACTTTGCTGTGTTTTTTGCTTGTTTTGATCAATACTTTCCTCAGAACAGAAAAAAACTTAGAAACCACCTCCAGAAGGAGACTCCAGCACCCTCAAACCTGGGAACATAGCAATTGCCCTAAACACGCAGTTACCTTAGCTTTCAGCAGAGCTCCTGCAAAGCTGAGACTGCTCCCCATACAGAAACAGTCACCTCCTGAAAACCAGTTTGCTTTCTCAAGCCATAAAGAATCCTCTAGCTATGAAATAAAAAATGAGACGTTGATCAATAGACCTTAGCCTACTTCAGCAATTTCATTAAAACAGCCTCCTCCTTTCATTGAGGGGTGTCTGATTTTCTTCATCAGAGCTGTCTCCTTTAGTTCTTCAAATGCCCTCCCTATTTCCTTATTTTCCATGAAAGCTCTTGTCTGTAACCTTGTGATGTTGCTTCAGTTTTAATTTCTATTATCACTGAAGCAAAAGCCCATGCTAGCTAGAACCATTACTAGAGCCTTTGTTATTGCTTTAGCAAAAAGTGTCCTCTGAGCTTTACCATGGAAAATAGTCATCTGTTTGTTTTCCAGCTTTACATAGTAAATTCACTCAAGTATTCCCCATTGTAGGAGATACTTGATTCCCTTTTCCACTGCTTGCAACAGAGGTTCAGGTAGGATTTCTCATTTATTGTGGACATCACTTTCACCAGCTGTCTCAGAGCCATCCTAAAAGTTTGATCCAGGGTCAATTAAATTCTATATCCCAAGAGAATGCTCTTATATTAATTGATACTTCCTCAGCTAATTTTGGTTCTTCTGCCTCATCTCATCCTGTCAGAATCTAATTCTGCAGATGCTCTCTCAGTTACACTTACCAAGTTCCCAATTCCTTTAAGGTATAGTCCATTTCTTCTAGTCGTGAGAATTCAACCTCTTCTGGAGCTTTACCACTTTGATGCTTAAGCACTGACCTGATCTTCATCTTTTTCTGTCTATCCTTCTTGCTATTCAAATACTGATTCCACTGCCCTAGCCAGTGCTATCTCCCCAAAGAAACACCATTGCAGAGTGTGTCTGCCATTAGAATGCTCCTCTTCACCAGTGTTCTACCAACCACCAGAGTGGTTCTGTTTCCAGCCAGCTGATGGCTGACCCTCCTTTAGGATCTGCCTTCTCTCATCATTTCTACCATCAAGGGCAACAAGCTAGGATTCCTGCAGAGCAAATTCTGCAGAAGAGATGAACAGGTATGAGGTATACTGGGGATTTGTTTTATAGAATAAGCATTTATGGGAGAGTAAAGGAGCAGGATCCAGTGCAGAGAAGTTTGCCTGCACTACTGTTACAATAAACACTACAGCTGATCCTTTGAGAGCCTCTGAAACTGGGATGGCCATGAAGAATTTTCCCCATACTGAGTGGGTTGACCAGTCAGTCATTGGATATGAGCTGTCTCTGGCAAGAGGAAGTGACCGTGGATGAAGCGGATCCTTGTTAGAGGATAACTACAGGCAGAAAAGCTTACCTGGGAGCAGTCAGCTACCAGCCCTTCTGCAGCACACCAGTGTCCACTACAGACAAGGTTAAAACTAATTACATTTTAGTACCAACAGAAATGAGTCATTAAAGACATTTTTCAGGAGAAAGCACCAACACACCTTGTGCTCATTTGATCAGGCTTAGTAATTTGTTCCAAGGAATTTTCCCCACCTGAATGAAGAATGACCAGGCTTCCCACAAAACAAATAAAAATCTAGGAGTGGTGTGCTTGGTGAAGCTGCCTTTAAAGGGTCAATTGGCCTGTCATCCACCCCATGTTTCTGACCTAGGCCAAAAGTAGGCAGGTCACGGTATGCACACCACACTTTCCGCAGCAGAACAAGCAGGGAAACCTGGGTAGCCGAAGCACATAAACTGCACACAAGACCTTGAGCATGATCACCACATGTCATCCACAATGTAAACCTGACTATCAAGACCCTGTAAAGTAACTTGAAATCTTACAAAAACCTGATGAAAAGCCAGTTGTATTACATTTAAAAATTATACTTCCTGAAAGTACTATTTGGATCTCAAATTTCTCGATTTCATCTACCTGCTCCGGCTCTCTAAATCTTTCTTTTTCTCTGCTCAAAAACTCTAAAAGACCCAACCCCACCCCTCTTTGGCTTTGTTCCTTTTCTTGCCAACAATATATGCAACTTAATTGTTCTATGTAAATCAAGAGAGTGTGCTCTGGGGTATTTTTTGTGGGCTTTTGCATTTGCTTTGTTTTGTTTGGATTTGGAATTTTGTTTTGTTTTGGGGTGCTGAGAGGTAAACCAAGGGCCTCAGTCATCCTAGGCCTAACGTGTTCTACCACAGAAATACATTCTTAGCTCCTTTTCTGCATTTTAAAATTTTATTTCCTCATTATGGTGGGTTACACTCACAGGGCAAAACACAGATACCTAAATAGAGGGGAAGGGGTGTAAAATGTGACCCTCTTACACTTGATTTGGTAAATACATTAGATAGATAGAGAGAGAGAGATATTTTTAACCCACATCTTCTTTATATGTTTGTTTTTTTGTTTGTAGGTACCAGGGATCGGACTCAGGACCTCACACTGGCCAGGCAGTCATGGTGCCTCTGAACTACATCCGCAGCCCAATACATTATCTATCAATACTATACAATGGCTCCTCAGCTCACAAACTTAATTCCACGATTCTGGTTGAAGAACTGTATCACAATTTGGTTGCAATCAAAATCATGGAAAGAATTAAGTTCATCAACAGAGGTACCACTGTTACCTCTGTTAATACTAATGATGTATTTTGCAAGATGAAAACTCAACAATAAATTAAAATGTATAAATTTTAAATTAGAGAAGACTACCACAATAAACAGTCCTCAAATCTACATAGTATAGTATAATAGATGTTTATTTTCCCCTCTATTTTAGCTTGTGTCATCTGAGAAGTACCTTCCAGGAGATAAGAAGCACAAGGAGTTTACTGGAAGAAGCACCTATAAAGGCTAAATAAGGGAAAGAAGAGGCTACAAGAGACCCAGAGAGCTTTTCCTGAGGCAAATGTGACCCTGTGAAGGTGAGGGCCAAGGAAGTAGGGCTGGGCTGGAGGAGTCGTAGGGGTCAGTGCAGAAGTCAAGATGGCTGAGCCAGGCTGGGAGATCCACGAGGCAGCCAAGTGTTGGAAGAATCCTGTGTCTTCCACGAGTGGACTAAGTCAGTCTCAGTCACCGTCTGGGAGAGTCCACAGAATTTGTAGCCTTGGAACAAGCACAGTGAGAGATTCAATGTGGTAGTAGCTGGAGCCATAGTAAATTCTGTCCCTCTTACTAGGAGGAGCTCTGAGTAGCACTTTCTTGACCCCAACATTGTGGTACAAAGAAAACTCATTCTGGAGACTGTAGAGTTCTACTGAGTTATTCAGGAATCAAGATTCCTTACATCTATGACTGTGCTCACTTCTGGGGTCCTGACAGCTTATTTAGTTGGCAGATGAAGGAAGAACATGGAGGATGTTTGTGCACTCTCCTGTATTTTGTGATGCTACCTGTGTTCCCAATGCTCTGGTCAAAATTCTTCCTCTTTATTTAGACTCAATTTAAGAATCTTAAGTTGACTGCATGATTTGAGAGTGTGGGGAAAATTATTCCATTGTTTACGAATACACCTGAAATCCAACAGGATGGTACAATCTAGATGTAGGAATTTGTCTTTTGGTGTCATTGATTGAAAGTAGCATTACCCCAGCTATCCCGTTTGTTAGTTCTGTAAGAAAAAGATCTTTAGAAAATGGCATATAATATAATACCTAGCCTGCCTTTTGAAATGGAAGAATAGTACAGAAGAAACAATCAGGTTTGGGATTTGTCTTGATTTTTATGATCAGTCAGCTATTTGACCTTGGACAAGTTACTCACCCTTACCTTTATCCTCTATAAAGGAAGTACGATATCACCAACCTCACAGAATGGTTCTGATGATTTATTAAGGTATGTCAGGCATTTAGCACAAGGACTGGGAAGTAAAAAGCACTCAGTGAGTTTTATAAGTGGATAAAAATATCTCTTGAGACATGGCGCCTATTACTGCTTTCTCCATAGGGTTGCTGGCCAAATGAGATAATGTACAGGAAAGAAAAATGTAAGGTCTATTATTAGGATGAAAATTTACCATGTGGAAGGTCACACATTAAACCACAAGTGCACTGAATTTCTTGGTAATTGGGTTGCGCTATGGACTTGGTAGGGAGGGCAGTGCCAGCAGGAAGGGGGAAAGGTGAAAATGAGCTCAAGTTCTTACAGTTTTCCCCAGGGCTGGCCTTTATTACAATAAAAGACACTCTACCGTAAGTGAGCAGTTTATTAATATATACTTGTTAGGGGGGAAAAGGAAGAACTGTGACTGGCAGAGCTGGGGAAAGTGGAAGGAATAAAAGGAGCAGAAAAAAAACATCGCTTGGAGAAGATTCATATATCAAAAAGCTGATTCTGGCTGACTTCAAGGCCAAACTCCTCTCCCTGCCTGCCTTCCCTTGGGCCTTCGCAGAAGACGTGTACTGACTCTGTGTAAAGGAAGAATCCAAAATAGCATAATTGAAAATAAACCACCTTCTGTGCAAACAGGGAGATCAGAAATCCCTGGAGAAAGGCAAGTGAGTCCCTTGCTTCCCTGCCTGGCCCAGCACTGCCCTTGGCCCCCATCATGCAAAGGTGGATTAAACTCTCTCTAGCCTCTCCTTTCATCCCTTATCTCAGTAGCATAAATATAGCACCTACTGCAGGCCAAAGAGGACCCACTAATTGCACCACAGCCCAACCTGCCTGTCCATCCATTCCATTTACTTTATCTTTCTTCCTTTGGAAACTAAATACTGTCAAGGAAAGGAGTTTTTCACTACGGATTAATTTTTTCCATTCACAGTATTCGAATCAGCATCCAACCATCTTTCCTGTTACCTTGTTCTCAGAGATGCAGAATTTAAAGCCTGTTAGAATTCAAGGTCAGGTCTTCTGTAGCTGGAGGCATCTACTGAGAGCCTAAGGCTTTACTTTCTTGGGTGGTGTCAGGGACAGCAGGGGCTGGGCAGAATAAACCAGTGGGCCGTGGCAGTGTGACCAGCTCTGAACCTGCTGAACAGGTGGCAATCAGTCTATAAGAGGGATGACCTTGGTTCTGACCCATGAAGGCTTCTAAATCCCTCCTCATGACTAACTTCTGAGACCACAGACTGTAATTTCCCAAGACAGACCTGTTGCTACAAAAGCTCAACCTAATAATCACCGCCCTGGCCCAAGTGTTCTAGAGAAGAAGCATGTAAGCATGAGCTAAAAAAAACAATAAAGAGATATTTATCCAGCAAAAATATTCCTATACCTGCTGTTCACCATCTTCCCAGAGCAGTCTACAAAAATCCCTACAAGTCACCAGATTATGCTTATATTGTGGCTTCTCTTTTTATAGGCTGTGTTCAAATCTTTCAGAGATTGTTTAATTATGTCTAATTCAATCAAGTGAGTTTGTACATTTATTTCAGCACCTATTCTGTGCCTGGTTTCTATGGGGATGACACATGGATTAAAATATTGGACCTAAGCCAGGGATTTAGCTCAGTGGTTCTGGTGCCTGCCTTGCAAGTGCAAGGGCAAGGGTTCAGTCCCAGTAACCACATACCACAATGCCAGGCGTGGAGACACACCCAGCAGCAATTAGAACCACATACCACAGTCCCTGGCATAGTGGCTCACGCCTGTAATCCCAGCACTCAGGAGATAGAGGCAGGAGGATTGCTGTGAGTTTAAGGCTGAGCTGAGGGCCAGCCTGAACTACAAAAGCAAGACCTTGTCTCAAAAAACAAACAAACAAACAAACAACAACAACAAATATATATATATGTCTGTCTTGAAACCTGATCAGAATTATAAAATTAGAAATCTTTCCTTTTTTATTTTTCTTAGGAATAAATAAAGAGAGAAGACAAGGATGCTTCTGGATTTCCTCCCCTATACCCCGTACTCCCTATACCCTCTCTCCTTCTTGCTCTGGAAGAAGAACTAAACCCTTTATGTAAAGCTTTTCTCTCTTCTCAGATTTTGACATTTATATGGACTTTACCTCATCAATTTATTCTTTCACTGTCAATCTCTTTCCACTTGCCCTAGAGACATGTTCAAATTTAACCCATGTCTTCCTTTATTCCTGAGACACATTTTTCATTTTTTACTCATATGGCTCTTACTAATTAATTTACAAATGTTTAGTGATGGACACTATGGCAAGGCCATCTCTCAGGCTAGAGATGTGAAAATGAACAAGATCTTCCTGGTCACATTATATAACATGATTTTGAAGAGACACATGTAGACGCAGGCTCCTGTTTCAGGTAAAACATTTACTGTGTGACTGAGTGAACCATATATCCTCACTAAGACTCAGTCTACTCTGAGACTATCTGGATTAATAATATCTGTAAGTCAGGATATTATGAAGATGAAATGAAACATTGCCGGGAAAGTTCTATCACACAGTAACTGACAAAGATTAGTCCTCTTTCCTAGGATGACATTATACATTGATAGTTCTTTACTTTTTTCTCTGACCACTTAACCTAGAATTTCTTTGCTGGACTTTTGTTCTCCGTTTCTTCACAAACTAGGCTTTAAGAATGGAAATTTTATTTTGAAGGATCATCCAAGATCCCCTCAATAAAATTCTAATGTTTCTGTTTGGAGAATCTACCTTTCTCAACCCCTAGCTCCATCCCCCATCTCCTGACTCATTGGGTTTTTTAACAAGCTGAGTTGAGAATGACATGTGACTCAGGTTAGCCAATCAGAGCCTTGCATTCTACTGGACCATTATTCAGGAACAGGTTCACAAATGGGCTCAGGAGTCCTCTGTCACTAAGACACTGAAATTTCTGCTGAGGCTTTTGGAAGAGAAGTAAATGGTTCTTCCAACCGAGCTTGCCCATACAAAGCTGCTAAAACCAGAAGTTCCTGCGGCCATCTTTTACCTTGAGGGATACTCTGGCACTGTATGATGTTAAACCAGAGAAAGCAAAACCAAGAAATGGAAGGAAAGTATGGGATATAGTGACATTATCTGGGCCTCCACATAGAGTTGTGCCTGATACAACATAACTTCTTTACTTATTTATTTACATGAGTCATCAAATCTCCTTTTTGCTTGAGCTTTTTAGATTGGATTTTCTGGCATATCACAAGCAAAAGAGTCTTAACTGAAAAAAGAACTATGTTAGCAATCATTCCTTGTTATGTAACAATGTTTATCAAGCATCTTCTGCCTGCTGAAAACTGCTAAATAACACATATGTAATGTTTCACCAGGCCTCATGCCTGTTTGCAAGAAACTTACAGTTTAGCCAAAAAAAAAAGGAGGAAAAAGTCCTGATAAAACTAATCAGTGGAACTGCAGAAAGGGCTGACAGCATGCTGTGGAACACAAAGCAAGACCCTGAACCAGTGATGAGAAATCATGAAAAACTCTCTGGAAGGCACATTCTATGGAGACTTGGAAGATCGAGAGCCAGGCAGTGATTGCGGAAGTAGAGAATGTTTCACAGGGTGGGAAAGGGTAAGAAAAAGCTCAGAGAAAAGAGTGTATTTATTTTGTCTTCTTTTTTAATTTCGAGTTTTTTTTTTTTCAAGGGCTGTCAGTAGTTTAACAAATTCCAAAGGAATTATCCATCAAAAATCTTGAAAGAGCAGAACCATAACAGACCTGGAAGCTTAAGGAATTTTAGTGGCAATTTGAAATGCTTTTTAGCAGAAGAGTATGTGGAAATGGTCACCCACTGTGACATCTGAAAATGTGCCTCCTGTTCTCTCTGCCTCAGTGATATTGCTTCTGGATAGATGATGTCCAAATATGTCTAGGGCCTCTCATGAGGCCCAGGTGGACAGCTCCACAGGGTGTCCTATGGGAGCTTCAAATCAATCTCCACTTCCCGCCCTTCCCTGGCACGCTGCCAACTTCCTAAATTCAGTAATAATCTGCCGTCTCGCCAGTCACTGGTTTTATTTTTCATTTTTTATTTTTTTGAGACAGGGTCTCGCTTTGTGGTTCAGGCTGGCCCCAAGCTCAGCCTCAAACTCACATCACAGCAATCCTCCTGCCTCTGCCTCCTGAGTGCTGGGATTACAGGTGTGAGCCACCACGCCCGGCACTGTGGTATGTGGTACTGATTGCTGCTGGGGTGAGTCTCCACGCCCAGTATTGTTATGTGGTTACCGGGGATCAAACCCGGGCCCAGAACCACTGAGCTAACTCCCCAGCCCTCGCCAGTCACTGGTTTTAAAGCCCTAAGTCATCTTTGTGCCTTTCCCTCCCTATTCCCTATTCAGTCATTGGCAAATCACAGCAATTCTATTTCCAGAATATCTCCTCCTTCATTTTCATGTGAACTAACAGAGCTGTATTTTTAATTTCTGAGAAAGTTTTCCCATCCTTGTTTTTCTGGTATCTGGGTTGGTATTTGGCCTAGGTCTGACAACTGGTGGTATGTTTGGCGAACAGATGATAAGGTCCCTCTCTCTAGCTACCTCAGTTTCCTGGGGTTCATATTTTTGTCCGATCCTCTCTCCTTCAGTATGAGATGATCTATAATTTGTTTTAATTCAGTAAACTTTGGCAAAGGTAATAGACTCTCACTCCCATTGCATTATGCTGGAAAATTTGTTCTGACACAAATTAAAATATGTAATAAACTGTCAAAGCAATGATTATAAATAACATACTCAGAAATAAATCAATAGGATATTTTACATAAATGAATTGAAACAGATTTAAGTGATGCTTCTGCAAGTACAATGAAAATTGTAACCCAGGTGAGATCAAAATCTAGGGATCATATGTTTTTTGGGGGGGTACCAGGGATTAAACTTGTAACCTTGTGGTTGTGAGGCAGTTGCCAAAACTACTGAGCTAATTCCCCAGCCCCAAGATTATTTCAATCTTTTTTTTTTGTACCAGAGATCGAACTCAGGACCTTGCACTTACAAGGTAGGTACCAGAGCTACTGTACTAAATAAATCCCTGGTCCTTGGGGTGGGACATATCTTCACAGAGTTGAATTTATCCAGTTTAGAATTCTAAAATGTGCCCTGAGATGAGAGACAAGCTGTTCTGAGAGACATGGGAAATGTCTACATGCTGCGATCAAGTTTCACCTTGGCACCTCAAAGCATCTGCATAGACCTCAGGCATTTCCTGTACCTGGAAGGACACACATTCTTGGCACATGGTTGAGAGTCAGCTATTAAAAGAACTGTCTTACAAGCAGAGGAATAGGACACTTTGAGGACTTGAGTCATTCTAGGTTTCCTCATTTTCCTTTGCCCAGTTTACTCTAGGACAGAGGAGGCATAAGGTGGCAGTGAAAACCACAACATGAAAAGGTAGTCACAGTATGACATAATAAGATGGAATAACCATTCAATAGACAGAGTTTGACAGCAGCAAAGCAATGAGCAGAAAATGCTCTGCTCTTAATATGATCTACCCAATTCACAGTCTTATTTAATAATTACTGTCTTAAGCTATCATACCACACTGTACATTAAATCCTGCTTCTTAGCCACAGTCAAAGTCTCCTATCAATTCAATAAGGACTACTTCACTATGGCCACACACCTGCCCCTCCCCCAAGTGCAGAAATACCTCCTTTAACTCATCAAAATGATCAGAGTAATGCAAACACTGATTCTTATTTCTTCAGCAATTAAATAACATGAGCATATTCCATATTTGCATGATGGCAGAATGAGAGTCAAAGTAGGAGAAGGTGTTCAAGGGTGTAGTCCTCCTCGGGCTTGGGGTGGTAAGCAGCAGAGGATCAGGTTCGGAGGACTAGACCGGGAGAGTGAGTGCGCAGAGTCACCACACAGACTCTGGGAAGTTTCAGTGAACATTTCTGTCTTTATTGAGGACTACACAGGCTTATCTAGAACAAGGAAGGTGTGTGTGGCTATTAGTGTATAGGGGCAATGGGGCAGTAGCTGATTGGTGGGGCACATGTTTTTTACCTCTTATGGTTAGCTCTTCGCCCAGTGAAGGAGTCACAACTAAAGGAGGAATGGGAGGCCCCCAAGCAGCTATAGGCCAGTTTCTACGCACGGGAGGGAGCATGCTCAAACTCCTTTGGGTGTCTCCTTGCTTGAAGACATACATGTGATATACCTGACCCAACCAGACTGAAATTTCTCTTTCACAAGGGTAAGGCTCCTAGAATAATACAAGGAGATTTAGTGTGAGCGATAACAGATATGCATCTTTAGCTTTCTAGATCTCAGTTTCCTCAATTGTCAAGTGATGATGTAATTCTAATGTCTCTTCCAACTCTATTTTTACAGATCTATATGTAGGTATTAAAAATAGTCTGAATGCTTTTAGTGTTTTGCATACTCACTAGAACTGCGTAAAAGCCCGATTCTAGTGTGATACAAATGATATATTAATAAACTTGCCTTCACTCAAACAGCATCTATTTCTGTTTTTCTGCTCTGTGGCGCTGGGAGGAACATATGGAATGGGAATGCAGGTGTAGACATGTGGGTTGGAGAAGCAGGAATAGTCCAACTATGTTTAGCTGCTAGTGACAGAAGGATACATGGCAGTGGAAAGCAGCCCAGGTGAACATAGTTGGAGAACCGCCAGAACAGAAGATGAGGGGAAAGGAACGTATAAGTACTTCATCTCCTTCCAGATTCTTTTCCCTAGTAAACAACAGCATTAGCACCTCAACGCCTTAACAATCCGCAAAGACCTATGGGAAGTTAATGGACTCAAATGTGGATACAGCCAGCTGCAAGAACGAAGGGGAACCAGGACCCCGTCTGCCTCAAAGCTCTCTTGAAGCTGCTCTTCCTTTTAGAGCTACTTCTCTATTTTCGTATCATCTGCTCAGTTTGATTTTGTCTGGTTTTCTAGCTCTTGGAATTACTTTTGTGTTGTCGTCAAAAAACCATAGATGGCCCAAATCCATATTCTCTATAAAAGAGGTGGTAATTGGCACAGCCTGATCAGATGTCTTGAGCTGGACAATCTAATTGTGACAATGGCATAGTTATATTGAAGGAAGGACATGCTTGGATACTATAGTTATTAATATATCAATGATGGCACAGGGATAATACTGAAACTATTTAAATTGAGAACCAACTACTGACAATAAACACCAGTCGTAAACAGCCTACTGGTTCTATGGCTGGCTGAGGGCAGCTAGCTGGATATCACCCCGGGATGAGGAAAGAGGGGGACCAGTTCCCAGAAATGCAGAATAACTGTGGATTGGATTATTAATCCAAGAACATTTATGAAGATTTTCAGAAAAAGGCCGAGACTCTGGGAAGTGGTAGAATGTTTGTCTGGCATGTGCAAGGCCCTGGGTTCAATCTTCAGTACTACAAAACAATTTAAAAAAAATTTTTTAAGTAGTTAAATTCATTTTAAAAGCAAAGTAATGACCATCTCTGGTTACTTTTTAGCAATTGCTAGGATTAAATGTCACTTAGGTTTCCCTTTGATTACAGCAATTTCATACAATAGCGCTTTGAGTAATGCAAACAGAAACTGGAAGACAAAGCAGGGTGAAATATTTTCTATGGCTCTTTTAAGCATAAACATTTTCTAAATTCTATGGATTGACAGATGTCCATCGTTTGGATGCTGAGGGATATGTTCAAAAGGTCTGTGAGAGCCTGGTAAGTCAAAATTGAGCATGCAAAGAACAACACTAAAATTAAAGACCAGCCAGGCACATGGAGCTCCCACAGTCCCGGCTGGATGGGGGCTCAGCAGGGAAGATCACTTGAATCCATGACTTGAGATCAGTCTGGGCAACACCACAAGAGCCAAACTCAATCAAACAAACAAAGAACAGGTTTAAATGCTAGTCTTCTGAATTAAGTATCAATACATCCTAAAACATGCATGAAACTTGAACATATTTATTCTTAGTGGGAGAAGCCAGACACAAAAGCTTTGTATGATACTCATTTTTGTTTGTTTGTTTTTGTTTTTTGAGACAGGGTCTCACTTTGTAGTTCAGGCTGGCCCTGAGCTCAGCCTCCAACTCACATCATAGCAATCCTCCTGCCTCTGCCTCCCGAGTGGTGGGATTATAGGCATGAGCCACCACGAATGGCACTGTGGTATGTGGTACTGATTGATGGTGGGCGTGAGTCTCCATGCCCAGTACTGTATGTGGTTACCGGGGAATCAAACCCGAGTCCTTGCACTTGCAAGACAGGCGCCAGAACCACTGAGCCAAATCCCCTGTCCGATACCCATTTTTTAAACAAATCTATAATTGGCAAGTCTGTAGACACAGAAAGAAAATTCATGGTTGCCAAGGGGTGGAGTGGGGACAGAAAATGGAGAAGAAAAAAAAAAAAGAAAATGGAGAAGAGTATAAGGTTTATTTTGAAAGTGATAAAAATGTTCCAGATTAAGTAGGAATGGTGATTGTGGAAATGTTAAAAACCACTTGACAATACTTTAAAATGAGGGGTTTTATGGTATATGAGTTATATCTCAACAAAAATAAAAATAGTAACAAATCACCAAAACTACACCCTTCTAGTTAGAAATAACTTCTTTGTCCTTTATGCCCTTTGCTTCACTCCTTATGCTTATCCTGTTACCCTCATGCTACTAATGGCCACCTATTTCCTGATAACTTCCTAATCTAATCTGTTGGATCAGAATAAAATCCTTCCCTGGATATTTTATGGACAGCTCCAATCCAACATACTGAAAATAAAGTTGCAATTTTGGACTCAAACTCCCTTTTCTTCCTCTCTTAGTTGATAGCTTCAGTATATTAGGCCATCTGTGTGTGGTTGTCCTTTATGTCATTCATTTATTGATTTATTTATCATTCAGCTGGTCTTTCTAAAGATCTGTCTCTATCAGGCATAGGACTATGAGTGGGAAGCACTGCTATGAACAGGATTAACATTGTTTGAGCCTGCGTACACGTGACTTTAATCAAACATTCCAGCACAGTGAGATGAGTACGAACAATAGGAAACACAAGGATCCATGTGAATACATAGCAGGGCCGTACCTCCTACCTCCAATAAGTCACCAAATGCTATTGACTTTGCCTTCTAAGTGTTCCTGAATCTGGCATCTCCCTCTTCCTCCACAGCACCTCACCTACATCAAGCTTGCACTGTATCTCTCCTACAGGACTACACAGTCTTCCCAATTGGTCTCCTTGTCCCTGCTTCTTCTGCCCCAGCCTTTCTAGTCTCAATACTCCCACATGGCTGGGAGTATTCTGATCTTTCAAAACAGAAATTCTCTTAAATAAACTTTCTGTTTATAATGTTTTATCTCCATAGCAAGCAACCCAAAAGCTAAAGCCCATGTGACAGTTAACATGGAGTATCAACTTGACTCGCTTTGAGGTTCACTCAGGATTTTTTGAGCACACTTCTGGGAGTACATGAGTGGGTCATCAAAGTGTGTCCTTGTGGTCTGTGTATGATCTCTGGTCCCTTCCTCTCTGGCACTGTTCTCCTACTCAACCTTCTCATTACCATGAACTAAGCACCTTTGTTCCACCGCGCTCTTTCATGATGACATTCTTGACTTGGAGCCAGTTGACAATGGACTGAATCCCTTCAACCATGAGCCAAATTAACCTTCTCCTATTTTAAGTAGTGTCAGTTGTTTTGACATAGTGATGAGAAAGCTAACTGATGCTGGACATAATGGCATGCTCCCGTCATCCCAGTACTCAAGAGGCTGAGACAAAAAGATTACTGGAAGGAGTTAAAGGCCATCCTGAACTACACAGCAAGACTTTTCCTAAAAAAAAAAAGCTAATTAAAATGAGAATTAAGTTGTGTCTTATACTGGTACAAATCCCCATTATGGAGTGCAATCATGATGTGTATATTTAATGTACCAATAAAGATAATTAAAAAAAAAAAGCTAACTAATAGAGACTATAAAATGATCTCTACAAACAAAAGGCCCATAAACATGGTATTTGATGACATGAAACCTGAAGGAGCATTTACTTTTTGTCTTCAGCACTGGGGGAATATCATAGTTTAAGTTCCTCCCTAAAATACAAAGTTCTTCCCAATACTATCCCTGTTTCCTTCTCTAATATTACATTTTGCTATTGTTTCTCTATTATGGGTGGGATAGCATTTCTTTCTCCTCAATTACACCCAGTCCTCATGGTTAGTGCATGACCAAGTTGAGAACGCTCTTTAAAAAAAAGAAGTTGACAGGTTTTCTTCTCATATGATGATTTTCAAATGCTTTCTCAGCAAGTGCTAAACTAGACCACATGAGAGGCCTCGTGATGCTTTCAGATATCTGACTCTGAGACCAATTCATGCTTTCTCACCTCCACCCACTTGATTTGAAACCCTTAACCCAGTCCAATATCAGGAAGCAGAGAGAACTGAGTAACCAGTGTATGAAAAGAGGTGGGTCCCTGGACAGAGCTGGAAGTGGATGGGACAAGTGTAGATGGGCCGAAGAACTGAGGAAGGAGAAAGGAGACACAGAGACAACTCTCCTACCCTTTTTACACAAAGTGCTAGTCACAGGGCCTCTGTGAGAATTAATGCTAAACATTGGTGCTACTTAGGAAACTGGTAGGGTAAGTAAAAGAGAGAAGAGCTACCTCTGACCCTCTGTCCTCTGAGAATTGTGTATGAGTCACAACGTTCCACTAGAAACCAAAGTAGAACACTGTGTTTACTTTCTCTTACATTCCCTGTGCATGATTAAGTGACTAGCAATCAACCTGTCTGATCATGGATTATATCATCTCTTCTTTTTACATTGTGGGGAGGGACCAGAGTCACATTCACATATATTCTACACACTGTGCATTGTCATTCTCTGCAAGTATCCCATGTGCCATGTACACTATCTCATCATTCCTTGTCATGCACCTCTGTGTATTTTCTATCTGCTATTCCCTCAGCCTGGACGTCTTTCTTCCTTTCTTGTCTAGGTATTATATTCATCTTTTAGGACTCACCTTGGAGCTGTTGCTGACCCTCCTGACACTAAAAAGCAGTGTGGCTAAAGAGCTAGGTGCCTTCTTCTATTTTTCTCTCCAGTGCAGGGTATCTCTCAGCCCTTGTCACCCAGTACTGCGATTGTTTGTTTAATATGTCTTTTCACAGCATAGGAGGTGGATAATTGCATCATGTTTGTCTCTTTATCTTCGGGCCTTAGCAAAATACTCACTCTTAGCACCTGGGTGGTGTTCAAGAAATATTTCTGGATAGACAAAAGAATTAATAATAGAATATCACAAATTGAAGAGCCTTGTATCCCTTTATCTCAAAATAATTTAATTTTGTGTCTCCAGGGTATCTTAATAAGGTACTTCCCTTCTGACCAGAACAATTTGTTGACCCCTTGTCAGAAACACAGAGGGATCAGGGCTAACTGGATTTGTCTAAAGGGAAAGAAAGAAAGATTTAAAGCAACCAGGCACCATTCCTGGATGTCTGAGGCAGAGTCGACCTCCCTGCTACCCATTCTCATGAGCCATGGTAGGTAAGTGACTCTGGTGGCCCATAGTTGCCTTTAGTGGGTTGCCTATTTGAACATCCAAGCTAAAAGTGAAGAAAGATTCTCATTGGCTTGGGGACCCACAAAGCATCTCACTATCCCTGTCAAAGCTGCTATAAATAACTCTGTTTTCTTACAATATTATTCAATTAATTATAGCTGGTCTGAATTATGCTTTGGCACAAGGCAGTGAGCAATACTTATTTATATATTTATGTTGTTAAAGATATTTTGAAAATTATGAAAAGGACATTAAGTTCTGGGAATATGTATGAATAGCTTTTCCTTTCCTTGGTTTTTATTTCTGCAGTACATATGGGATTTTTTTTTTTACTTTTTTTCCTTGTTTACTCATGGAATGAGAGACTGCATATTTTTCTGTCATGTAGTTTAAATGATTTTTGAAAATTGTACAATATTACATAGACTTTCGTTAACTTAGTCCTCTGCCATTATAGCTCACTGCAGGAACTACTTACTCTGTAACTACTTCCTCCTGGAATTTCTTTGGTATTACCAAGACTGCAGGACTGGGCAAAATCCCAGGATGTCAGGTGATTCTTGGAGGCACTCAGCAATATCAAGAAGGATGCCCCATTAAAAATGGGTCTTCATACTCAGAAAAAGTTCCATGATCCTCTCTGTTGTCCTCAAGGGAGGAGGAACTCAGACTAAACAGGAGCGTAATCAGAGAAATTTATTAAGAGAGAAAATGAAAAAGATTTTACTTAGTTTGAACTATCCAAGATGATCTCTCAGTAAGTCAGATTCTTGCAACTTTAATCAATTTGCACTATATAAAAATGAGTACTCTGTTACTACCACATGTCCTACTGGGTGCCCACAATCACTGCTGCTCATTCTTTTTCCTTCTCCCTCCCTCTCTCTTAGGTAGGAACATGCTTTTCTTCGTTGCTGTCTTTGTTGTTTCCAGTACTGGGGCATATTCTCTTCTAGTCTATTTCTAGATTATTTGAGTACCTTCTAAGAGTTCTGGAGTAAATGATCACAGTCTCTTGACTAAGTAGACGCCTCATGTGGTAAGCATTCACATTATTTGGTTCATACATTCGTCAATTCCTTTTTGACACATAATATATGCTGTGTTAAGCTGAACTGTCATTTAGACTGGTTTGCAAGTCACCCAGGGGATCAGTAAAACATACTTCCAGATGCCTTTGGGTGAATCCTTGGAAGTGTGACCTTGGGTCCTCTCTCTGGTCCCTGGCCCCACCCTGTTCAGTGCCGTCCCCTGCTGTGACTCCTAGTCTTGGTGAAGTAAGTAATTGTGCTTTTGCATGCCCTTCTACTATAAAGTTCCTGCCTCAGAGCAAGCCAACCAGGGATGGAATCCACTCAGATGGTGGCACCTTAAAGCTGAAAATACCAGATATTTTGCCCAGTACGGGGAAAGCTGACCAGTTTATATGTCTTACGAGTTTGAAAGCGAATATCAGGCACACAAATCTTGTTCTATAGGTAATTACAATGTAGTGGAAGAGAAGAAGTAAAAATGGAAATAGAAGATGATATTCCAGTGTAGGAGGGGTCAACCCAAGTTTCAGGGTCTCACTTTGCAGTTCAGACTGGCCCTGAACTCACTATGTAGCCCAGGCCAACCTCAAACTCACAGCAATCCTCCTGCCTCTGCCTCTTGAGTTCTTGAATTATAGGCGTGAGCCACCACACCCAACACTGTGGTTCGCAGTACCAGGATCAAACTCAGGACCTTGCACTTGCCAGGGAGACACCAGAACCACTGAGAGGTATAAATATGAACTGCAGAGAAACCCAAAATACAGGCCCCTGTCTGAGATCTGGGCTAGGGATCACCTAGATTTATCTAATCTCAGAAGCTTTTGTGATGGCCGTACACACAGGCTAGTCTGGCTCTCTAGATCACTCTCTACAATGAAAACAGACATGGTAAACAAAGACGAATTAAATTGGCCAATTTATGCATTTATTTTTTCTTTGTAAATCATTAAAACCCTGAAACCATGCCAGAACCAAGCATGAATAATGCAATTATTGCTCATCTTCTCCAACACTGCCATTTTCATTTCCCTGTCCTACTTAAAAGAGCTGAGCCAAGACAGGTCTCCTTGAGAAAGTGCTTCAGCTAAAGAGCTATGGAAGTGGGGGTGGGGTGGATGGAGGGTGGGGTGGGGTAAGTAGTGGTTTGAGGAGGGCAGGGGAACAGGAAAAAATGAGAATTATGTTGTGTTATATACTGATACGAATTCTCGATGTCGAGTGTGATCATGATGTGTATATAGTAAATTCAAGACCAGCCTGAACTAGATAGACAGACTCTGTATCAAAACAAAAGGAAAATTAACACACATCAAATGTTGTTGCAATTTAGTAATTTTCATCATTTTATTGAGAACATGAAAAGTTCCTGATCCAGCGCTTCATCATTTATCCTTACATATTTGCCCTGTGAAGCTCTTTACATCAGAGAGAGGTGGATTGGATACAGAGTTTCACAACTTTAAATTCACTCAGGCCTACTGAAGGCCTAGCCAGGAGCAGTTTCTACATCTTCTTCCCATTGTCTACATGTGTTAATTTACTTGTTTCAAGAATTGACTGTTGGTTATTAAGAAATAAAAAGAAAAACAGAAGTAAGTACTTGCAGAAGGAAATCAAATTAGCTTTAGTAAAAACCTACCATTCCACTATTAAATGAGAGAAATAGGCACATACTAGGAAAAAACCTGATCCAACCCCAATTCTTTAGCAGGCTATATGTGAAACAGATGCAGTTAGTAGCATGGTTGCTTTCCTCATTGGGAAATGTAGTGAAGGCCTAAATGGAAAGGCCAGGATGGATGGCTCTCTGAAGATAGAATGTGAGAGAACATAGATTTGGCTTTAGGGTTAAAAAATACAGCTATCTAAGTTTCCCCAAATTCTTGCCACACAGTCCTCTGCTTGTCTTCAAACAAAATATTGAAACAAAGATCCATAAACAACTACTTAAGCCATTGCCTTTTTTATCATAATTCTCAAACCTGTCTTGAATGGTATGTACAGTGCTAAGTGTGAAAGGTGTGTCATTTCATTTAGTTCTAGCAATCACTAGAGAATATGGTGGTTCTATTCATGTTACAGACAAGGGCCTTAGAGAACAGAAAGGTTAGGTTATTTACCGGAGGCTTACTGACAGGATACTAGGTTTCCAACACGAGGCAGGCTAGCTTCCAAGCCCACGCCCACAGTTTTAACCACTATTCCTCTCCTTCTTTACCAAGACAGTGAAGAAATTAATGACCTCCAATCCTTCCATTAAATAGAAAAAGAAAAAAATACTGATTGGAGCTTTTAAACAATTCTACTTATTGCATGTTTTCACATGTGGGTGTTATGGGATAGACCTGTATAAACTACTATATGATTTTCCAGCAAATTATTTTATCTAAGTCATCGCTCCACTCCTCATTATGGTAAAGCTAACTGTCTCCTCACTTTACTTCACATTAATGTATTATACTTAATAATATGATGCCAGCACATGCACTATGAGCTTCTTGGAAAAGCAATGCTATGTAAATGCAAAGTAGAAGTTTTATAACAACATAAAATAGACCTAATTATTTTGGTTGCGATCAAGACAAAAATAGCTCCTTACGGTCGAGGATTTTGTTCAGTAGTTCCGGCGCCTGTCTTGCAAGCACAAGGGCCAGGGTTCAATCCCACAGGAACCACATACAGTACTGGGAATGGAGACTCACGCCCAGCAGCAATCAGTACCACATACCACAGTGCCCGGCGTGGTGGCTCACGCCTGTAATCCCAGCACTCGGGAGGCAGGAGGACTGCTATGATGTGAGTTTGAGGCTGAGCTCAGGGCCAGCCTGAACTACAAAGCGAGACCTTGTCTCAAAAAAAAAAGGCTCTTTAAATTTGCATATCTATTTTTAAATCATTTTGCTTGTTGCCGGAATCTGTGGCTATCAAGAATAATTTGAAAAGGAAATGGCATTTGATAGAATTTTGATTGGATTAGCGATCCAATCAAATACCCTCTTCGTTAGAAAACACTGTAAAATCTGAGATCTTGCCATTTGCCAGCTTTTATAAAATCCTCAGATCAAATTTTTTATCTAGTGGAAGTACTACACTGAGGCAAGGTAAGCTGTGAATTTCCATACATTGTTAGTCCTCTGTGAAGGACTTTTGTTATGATTCCAACATAGAAAGTTATTCTAAATTTCTCCTGTCTAGAATGGCTAGAACATCACTTTCATTGCCCAAGTTGAAGAAGACGATAACCTCATGGTTGAAAGTACAGTTTGACAGGAACCCAGTCATCTCAGGAGGCAGCGAGGCATAAAAGGTGGGAAAACACTATTAGCGTCTAGTGGCTCTGTGAAGCCGCTCTTATACAGTTAACAATGCCCACCATCCCTTCTGTTACATTCATGGTCACACCTCTGCCCTAGAGGTGGCTAGAAAGGGACCTACTGAGAAAGGTTCGATGATTACCTTGTAAGTCTTTTTTTTTGAGACAGGGTCTCGTTTTTTTGTGGTTCAGGCTGGCCCTGAGCTCAGCGTCAAACTCACATCACAGCAATCATTCCTGCCTCTGCCTCCCGAGTGCTGAGATTACAGGCGTGAGCCACCATGCCCGGCACTGTGGTATGTGGTACTGATTGCTGCTGGGCATGAGTCTCCACACCCAATATTGTATGTGGTTAATCGGGATCGAACCTGGGTCCTTGCGCTTCCAAAACAGACACCGAAACCACTGAGCTAAATCCCCAGGCCTTACCTTGTAAGGCTCTTAAGGCAGAAGAATTCTCCAGGAGAAAAAAGCTACAAGAACCACGAACGCAATTTACAGGCTCATCGGCCCTCACGGAGAGCTGACTTCAGGAGGACTAAGGGGTGGGTGGGCCTCCGTTTGGATTTGCTCACCTGTAATTTTTATTTGCTTCACTTCCTTTTAATCATCTTCGCTGCACAATTATGAACCCTGGCTGAAAAATGAACGCCTGCTGATGTCAAAGGCCCACATTTTGGGGTATATAGGAGAGAACCCGGATATCGTGGGGTAAGGCAAAGACGGAGGGAGAAGAAGGCCTTCGTTTCACCCCTCTAATCTGTGTGTGCTGGAGTGGGATCCTGTGGGAAAAGGAACTGGCCTAAGACAGTCCCCCAGACTCTTTCTGCTTGGAACTGTTTCAAATCTGCTCAGAGGCCAAACATCTTCACTTAAGGATATGAAGTCATCCTATGAGATAACTTATTTTCTTTGTTTCATGATGTCTTGCTGAGGAGTCCATTAAACAGTGAGTTTCCAAATGTTTAGAACAGTACTGAGAAGCTGTTAGACCGATTACTGGGACAGGATGGTGTAAAGAAAAAGTGCTAGGTTTGTCCCGGAATAGTAATGAGCAGATGAAGTTCTTACTGTCACACCCACCCTGGCCTCTCCCAGCTCCAATGGGCGTCTCTCCTCTCTCAGCAGTTTTTTTCTAACCGCAGAGCCCAGTGGATTTGTTAGTGGATGGTCTACTTCCCAGGCGTATTTCCCGTGGTTACAGAGCATGGCAGAGTTCTCATTGGCGGGACCGCTGCGGTTAGGGTTTTACCGGTGGAAGTGGGCTCTGGGTTCCCCAGCAAGACGGTGTGTACATGTATTTGTGTGAGGCGGTCATGGGAGAACCACGAGTCCTGCACGGGTGCAACTGGGGTGACAGTGTGTCCTCAAGGGCCTTTACGGGGCGGTACGACTCGATTTCCTGCACAGGCAAACGTCGGGAGGTTCCCGAGCGGAAGGGGCGAGAAAGGACGCAGAGATGGCAGATGAAGTTGGTAGCCCGCACACCCCCAGGGACCAGGGTGAGACTAGGAGGCTCGGAACGCGTGCCTTTCCCCCAAGCCCTGGCGTTTTGTGCAGCGCAATGAGGGGCTGCACGGTTAGGAGCCCCGGCGGGAGGAAGCGGCGTCAGTCCACTTCCTCGGCGGCCGGCGGAGCCGGTGCGCAGGCTGCGCGTCCCGCCCCGGGGAGGGCGGAGCTGGGCGTGGCCGCTCCACGGTCCCCTCCTCCCGGCCGCTCCCGCGCTCCCAGCCCTCGGCGCGCCCCGCTGCAGCCTCGGCTTCGCAGCCTCCCAGGAGCCGGAGCCGGACCGCGGGCCGGGCCAGGCCGGGCAGAGCTGGGCTGCGTCGGGGGCTCGGCCGTCGGCCCTGACGGTGAGTCCACCGGGCGGGCAGGGGCGGGGAGCTGGTCGAGCTGGGGACCAGGACCGTCTGGCAGCCCGGACAGCGAGGTCGGTGCACCCAGGACCCTTGTCTGGAGGGAGGTTCCAGAGCCGCGGTGCTGGGGAACTGCGAGACGGGGGGAGGCGAGTAAGGACCCCAGTACTGAGAGTCTCAGCTTCCCCGGCTGGGAACCGGACAGCGGATCTGGACCGTGGTACAGGGGAGCCGCGAGCCCTACAGCGCTGGGGCAGGATGCTGAGGAAGCGTCGGTGCCGGGACCCGGAAAGCTGAGGAACGGATGGATGTTCAGTGTCAGGGCCGCGAAGAGGAGGAGCCCCGGAAAGCAGATCAGAGTTGTCCCGTTCTCGTTGTTGGGGCGCCCTCCGCAGGGCAGAGGGGATTGTCACCCCTGGCCAGGTGGAGGAGGAACTAAGTGGGCAGTATGGGAAGCCTCGGAAAGAGTGGGTGGGGCAGGTCCGATGGAGCAGGTGGGCGCGCCCAGCCGTGGGGTGCTGAGAACCGCGGGGGGCTGGCTTGTGAACGCGGCGGGGTTAGGGGTGTGGGAGGGATGGGAAGCCTGCGGCCGGCTCTCAGAAGTGGCAGGTGAGGCGGAGACACGGGCATCTTGGCCGCGAGAACGCAGTCACCTCGGTGGAATGGGGTCGTGGACGCCTCGACAAATATGGGCAACCTAGACAAGGACGAGGGGAAGCCCAGGGCATGGGGAACTCCGGGAGTGTGGGGCGCCTAGCGGGGGTGCATCTGGCCGCCTCGCAGCCCTGGGGTCCCTACCCTCACCCCTGTGGATGGACTACGGATTCACCTTGTATTGCCCTAAATTTTTTCTCCATACTTCTGAGAAGTGATTTTTGTCTAAGGATCGGAAGAGAAGAGCCTGGGCTAAAAAGAATAGTAATATCCACCTGTCTGTGCCTATTGTGATTCATATAACAAAGATGTTTGTAATTTTTAGAGCCACATGCACCACTTGGTCCTGTACTCAGAGAGGACGTATGTGAGTAAAAACTGAAGGAAATTCAGCAACATAACACATACACGCCCACAAGTACACTGCCTTCGAGTAAACAGGAGGTACATGGGAAAGTTTGGGGGTGTCTGTGACAATGAAGGCTTCCTTCGCTAGGACGTCTCTAGCGTGAATGGCACACCCCTGACTGCCTGATAAGATCGTCCACACCTGTGTCCACCCCGACCTTGTACCCTTGACCAAGTCAACTAGGAGGAGCCAGACTGCCCCGCCTTAGCACCTCAACAGATAGGTGTCTAAATGCATATCTCAAAACAAATGAGCAGGGCGTGGTCTGTTTAGTTTTCTGTTTGCCTTGGATGTACAACTCCCTTCAACCAGCGGAAGTAATGTTGACTGTAGTATTTTAACTTGCTCTATATTGTTAATCATGTGTGATGATTAGTTTATTACGAAGCTTATACAGGAAGGCCAAGGGTTTGGGAATCCTATGACATAGGTTTCTCTGGTGGAAGATACCTGGGTTACAGAGCAGGGGAAGACCTATGCTTCACCTCCTTTCTGGGTCATGCAGACAGGTCCAACTTTCTGATCTCCTGAAGGAACCTTCCTGAACCGAGGACAGTCTGGCAACTAGCATTTATCGCCTCTGTTTGTTGTGGTTTTCATAAAAAGAACATCTCAATAATTATACAGGTTCAGCAGACAATGATGTATTCATTTTGCAAGTATCATTTCAGGATAAGCTTTGTTCCACTAAGGGGGTGTATATAGCTTATTGAATGGTATGAGCCTTACACCAAAAAATCTGCATTATCATTATTACAGCAGCATTATTTATTCACTTGGACATAAAGCTATCTGAGGATTCCAGTTCTTTATCCGATGTTAGAATAAGTGTGCCCGTGTTTATGCATTCTGATAAGTTTTCTCCCACTCAGAAGCCTGCGCTTGGCAAGCTGTGTGCTAACTCTAGTGAGCCCGTCATGGCTGAGAATGACTTTGGATCTTCTGCTTTAGAGTTGCCTTTACAGTTTGCAACACATTTACTGAATTGCCTCGGTGATGGCAAAACTTCCTCAGTTGAGAAAACACCAGATGCATCGAGGGAGCCAAGTTGGGCTTGTGAGGTGAAGAATGGGGTGGTAAAATGAAGTATGTTTATTAAACTGAGGAATCTTCTCCTGAAGAACGGTAGTTGTAAACCAGGCATCCAGGAAAGGTATGGATGACGTACATGTTAAGGATTGGAAAATAATGACTCCAAAGCTGTTAATCAGATTTTTGTCACTGTGACAAAATACCTGAGATAATCAATTCAGAGGAAAGAAAAGGTTTGTTTTGGGCCATGATTTTGGAGGTTTTAGTCCTTGGTAATTGGCCGTGCTGCTTTGGGGCTGTAATGAGGCAGAGCCTCATGTCGGGAGCTTGTGATGGAGAAAAACTGTTCCCCTCACAGCAGCTGGAGTGGGGGTGGCAGTCCAGGGGCCCACTATGTTCCCAGGACACATGTCCCAGTGATCTGCTTACTCCAGCTCCATCCCACCTGAGTGCCCACCACCTCCCATTAGAACCACAGGCTGGGACCAAATCTTGAGCTCACAAACCTTTGGGGGACATTTATGACCGAAACCATAATAAAAGCACACTCTTTATTTGGATAGTTATGCTCTAGTATGTTTTTTTAAAAAATAGTGAATTGTGAGCCATGCATGGTGCCACAGCCCTGTAATGCCAGCACTTGGGAGGCTGAGGCAGCCTGGGCTACATAGGGAGTTCAAGGCCAGTCTGAATACAGAGCAAGACTGTCTCAAAAAAAAAAAAAAACCAAAGCAAAGCAAAAAAATGAATG
This sequence comes from Petromus typicus, assembly GCA_004026965.1. Classification (NCBI taxonomy): domain Eukaryota; kingdom Metazoa; phylum Chordata; class Mammalia; order Rodentia; family Petromuridae; genus Petromus; species Petromus typicus. Next base: position 85,968 of record PVIR01003434.1, read on the forward strand.
GTTGATTGTGTCCCTTTTTGTTACATAGTACTGTGCTGAAACCTTTCTTTTCTGCTTCAGTTCTGTGCTAAAAAGTTTCCATGACTACAGATTTTTACAGAAAGCAAAACAAACAGCAGCCTTGTTTTTTGGGGGGTGGAGGGAGTACCTAGAAAGCCACTTACCCCTGTAGGTAATACCTGGTGCTTGAGTTTTGATGGCACAGGATTAATAGCAAAGAAAGTGGATGAGAATGGCTCCTGAAAGTCCACTTGGGATGTAAGATTCCAGGTCACACCATATGAGAGACCAACAGAACATATCCTTTTCTTCTGTTGTTTCTCTGAGTTCCCCAGTTTTGTCCAGGTTATACAGCATAAAGCTTAATACAGCCCTGGCTTGAATCTTGACCTAACCATGATCTCGACAAGTTGTTTCCCCTTTTTTGGCCTCAGCTTTCTTATTAAAATGAAGATACTTTGAAGATGAACCTCAAAAAGCTGTGATGAAGATTAGATATGATTTATACCTATAGAACTCTTGTGCTTGGTACAGGAGATGTAATGAATGCTCAAAAAAGTTTATCTATTTTTAGTAAAATTATTTATTGGTAACTTTATATTAAAATTCCTTTGAATTTGTGCAAGTTTTAAGTTCTCAGGTAATGGTATTCCTTTCAACTGGACTTTACAACTGAATATGTAAAAAATTTTGTTTTCACCCATATAGCACCTTGTTTTATTAAAGGGTAACCTTCAAAGCAGTCCCAGCTAGTTTCTGTATTTTGAATTCAGATTTTGGGTTGTTTTTTTTTTTTTTTGAGACAAAGTCTTGCTATGTAGGCCAGGCTAGCTTTGAACTCTGTATATTCCAGACTGGCTTCCAACTTACAGTGATCCTCTTGCCTCAGCTTCCTGAGAACTGGGATTACAGGTGTGCACCACTACACCTGGTTGAATTCAGAAGTTTCAAAAATGAACATTTGTTCTTATTATGGTTGTATTGTATTATACTTTGATATAGTAGTAATAATCTGAAGAAAAATAGAATTTAAAAGTCTTTTCTATATTTCTTTTCCTGGATCCAATGAAAACATTTCTCTAACAAAATAGATACAGTTCTCTTGGCAAGTGTTGAAAGGGATAATTCTGGTGAACATTCCTTTCAATTAAGACCTGATTTTTGCTTTGCTTTGCTGTGTTTTTATAAAGGACAGGGAAGAATCGCCTGGTACTAAATTCTTTTTTTTTTTTTTTGAGACATGATCTCGCTTTGTAGTTCAGGCTGGCCCTGAGCTCAGCCTCAAACTCATATCACAGCAATCCTCCTGCCTCTGCCTCCTGAGTGCTGGGATTACAGGTGTGAGCCACCACGCCCGGCACTGTGCTATGTGGTTCTGATTGCTGCTGGGCGTGAATCTCTACACCCAAGATTATATGTAGTTAACAGGGGGATCAAACCTGGGCCTTAGCACTTGCAAGACAGGCACTGGAACCACTGAGATAAATCCCCAGCCCCTAAATTCTTAACTGTCCTGTGTGTATTGACATTAATTTTTTTCAAATGTGTGGATTTTATTTTATGTACAGATATAAATTAGAAAGGTGGGAAAAAATTTTATTTTTTTTAGACAGGGTCTCACTATGGAGTTCAGGCTATCCTTGAACTCACTATGTACCCCAAAATAACCTCAAACTCACAGCAATCCTCCTGCCTCAGTCTCCTGAGTGCTGGGATTACAGGTATGTACCACCATGCTCCATTTATCATTTTAATTTTAATCAAGTTGCTACACCAGAGCTAATGTTTTGTGAAATTTCAACTTTTTTAAGAGTTCAATATTATTATTGCTTGTATCTAGATATCCCCACCCCCCACAGCCGCATGGGGTCATAGGTAGGGCTTTTTGCAGGTGGCTGGATCTAATATGTGCGGTGCTGAGATCAAGGATGTGAGGCTGGGATTGATTCATAGTGCAATGCTAGGATTAAGGGTGTGAGTGCTATGCGCCCTAAGGGTGGGAAGCGTGGATAGATCTAAGAGAGACAGAGGGATTGCTTGTTGCTTGTGTAGCTTGCTGCTTGTGCCTTCTGCCCGCTGTGAACTGTTGCTCCTCTGCAATGCTGTCTGCCTTGGAGCCAGCCAACTATAAACTGAAACCTCTACAAACTGTGAGTCAAATAAATCTTTTCTCCTTTAACTTTGGTTTTCAGGTATTCTGTCTTAGCAACGAGAAAAGTGACTAAGACATCTGTGTTTTAGGCATCTATGTTTTAGAGGTGGAGACACAGGCTTTGCCTTCCTGAAGTTCACATAATGGGCTCTCTTATGATTGTGCATTAGCAAATGTTTTTTCTCTTTATGGTTTATGCAGCTGAGGATTCGTACAGATTGCACTCCATGTTCTTTCCCCTCAATTTCCTGCAAAAGGCTTGATAGGTACAGTATATCTTGTAAAAGTGTTCATGTTTTTAGGTAGATTAATGCTTTCAGGATTAGACTGTCTATGCACTCATGCCACAAAAAGAGATAATGTCTCTAAAATTCTTAGCAAGCAGTAGAGTAGCATATGAGGGTAGGACAGGATGGTGTTTTAGCTACACCGTACTTTCGTGAGGCTTGTGGCTTATGTAACTTGTAAAGTACCATGGAATAATGCACAGGGTAACTTAACTTAGGGCAGTGGTTCTGGGGTGGGGACTGATCCTTCCTACCCCTGAAAATTTGTGGCAATGTGTAATACATTTTTGACTGTCATAATCCAGTGGGTAGACACCATGATGCTCCTAGGCATCTTTTGCAGCCTCTCCCAACAAATGACAATCTAGCGCAAGGTGTCGGTACTAAGAGGTCCTGGCTTACAGCCTGGGACCTGGTGTGAGGGGAAACTGTGATAGCATCACAGCATCGTCAGGTAGTCCTGCCCCTGGATGAGTTACTTAACCTGAATATCTAGGAAGTGAACATATGAGGACATGGTGGAGTAAGATAGAGTACATGAAGTGCTTAGTACTCAGCAGGTAGGATGGTGAGCAGATAGCAGATTAGAGCCAAAAGTCAGGGACTGTGCTTCGTGTGTGTGTGTGTGTGTGTGTGTGTGTGTGTGTGTGTGTGTGTGTGTGTGTGTAGGCGGGGGTGCTTATTGTTTTGTTTCAATACAGATGCGTTTCTCTTGG
>PVIR01003435.1:0-88881 GCA_004026965.1 Petromus typicus
GTACCTTCAAGTTGATTTAAAATTAGTTTCAGCCATATAGCTTCAATAAACAAAATCTAACTCTTGCAATTAAGTATGATATTTTCTTCATATGTAAAAAAGAAAACTTCAACTGGAGCTGAGGGTAGAAGAGGCAGAGTGTGGTAAAGGAGGCCCTGGGGTCAGAGCACCGCAAGGAAGCCCCGTAACCCTGTCTGGCCTTTCTGCCACGGAGCGGGCTTCTCCGCTTTAGTTCTATACATCGGTTTCCTTCCTCACCTCTCCACTTGGCCTCAGAAGCAGCAAGAACTACACAAAACCCCAGGGTCAGCTGTCCCTGTCTTTTCTTCAGTGGAGGCTCCTTGACAAATGTGTGTCACTTAATTGAAAAATAAAACAAAAAAATCAGAAATGTTTGTGACAAGCAATACTAATGAGAATATACAGTTTCTTGGGCTTTTTCTTCTTCTTTAGTTTTTCCTACTGCTTTTCAGAGTAAAGAAGAAGAAATAAGAAAAAGGCTACGGAGTGAACGACCTTTCCCCCCAACCGCTCATCCAAACTCCGCTGAACGGGGCGCAGCTAAAGATGTATTTGTCAAAGAGCCTGTGAGTCCTGCTGCACCTGCACACTCTGACCTGCAGGGAGCGGAGCCACTCAAGAGGAAGAAGAGTAAAAGTGATGCAACTTCAATGGACAGAAACTGCGCTGATGAAAGTTTTGGAGTCGTGGAGTCAGACATGTTCTACAATCAAGAAGATGATGTATTCTAATGTCCAGTGTTTATGAATAAAAAGGCATCTTCCTTCCCGACTGTCACAGTCCTAGAGTGTCTTGTACTCTCTGCCCCCGTGACCCTCACCCCCTGGGATTTCCATTGTGGGTTAAGAATGATAAAATGAGCAGCATCAGCTAAACATTAATTGAGGAATTAAATGGTCACAAAAAGAAGGACACATTTGACCAGCTCGGCTGTTAGGAGGTGGATATTGTCCCTGAAGGTGGCTTTGAGCATTCCTGTCCTCATTTCATTTATGAGTCCTTTCCTGCTCATGTCAAATGCACCCCTCTTTATCCTTCCTCCCCCTTGACTGTGTCCATTGATGGTAGTCAAGGACAAATTGCATGGATCGGTATGAAGAATTTTAATAACCTGGTGGTTTCTTGTGCTACATATTTAGCTTTGTTTGATTTAATTCTTTGTGCTGTCAAGGAATAAAGCAATATCTTGGAGCTGATCAAATTACAATTTTATCCATACAATATAAGTGAGCAATATCCAGTTCTTGAAGTTATGTAAAGTATGGAGCTTTGTTCATATTGAAAATGAATTTCAATTGAGGCCACAGTAGAAGGCCGTGAGGGGGCTGAGAGTACACCCTGATACCAATTCCTGTCTTCTCCATCAGCACTCTGGCCCAAGCAGTTTGCAGCCCTACTCATGGGAATTCTAACCTACCCCTCTCCACACACTTCCACATCCAATCCATGATTGGGTCTTAGAAGTCTGTACTCCGAAGGTATCTTGTATCCTTTTTTTTAAATTCAAATCTTTATTGGTACATTATGAATACATCTTGTCATCACATTCAACATTGAGAGTTTGTACCAGAATATGACATGACTTGGTTCTCATTTTGCCTTTCCCCCACCCACCTTGCAATCCCTCACCCCCTATATACATAAAGTTTGTATCCTTTTTTATTACTATCACATTCTTTTTCCCTTCATTATTTACCCCTACAACCTCTTTCCTTTTAAATATTTTCTATTGCACAATATCAACTATATGTACTACAACTCATTTACATCTTCATTTTCTCATACCAGAGAAAAGATATGCTATTTACACATCTGTGACCTATTTATTTCATTTATGAGATGTCCTGAAGGTACGTCCATCCATTTGAGTATGAATGACCAGCAACAAATGTTGACAAGGCTGTGGAGAAAAAGGAACCCTTCTCCACTGTTGGTGGGAGTGTAGACTTTACAGCCTCTGTGGAGATCAATGTGGAGATTCCTCAAAGAGCTAGGATGGGAGGTCCCATTTGACCTGGCCATTGCTCTGCTAGGTATATACACAGAAGAATTAAAAGATTCATACCACAGTGACATATGTGCACCCATGTTTATAGCAGCACAGTTTGTAATTGCTAAATCTTGGAAACAACATGTCCATCAACTAGAGACTGGATAAGGAAGAAGTGGTTCTTTTATAGAATGGAGTATTATTCTGCCATTAAAAATTATAAGATTGACTCATTCATACTCTTGCATCCTTTTTATACTTGTCTCCAGTCTCCATCCAGTTTAGAACTCATCCATCACCATACAACTGATTTACAACAGTTCTCTCAATTTCACACAGTGTGGTCTGTTGAAGACCCTTGTTGGCCATCCTTACCATCGGGATAGAATCCAGAATCCTTCCTCTAGGCAAAGATCTCAGATTTTACAACTCACGCATTCTGCCCGTCTTCTAGTTCCTCAAACTCACCACAATCTTTGTAGTCTCTGGGTCTTTGCTCATGCTGTTCCTTCTTTCCTCTTTCCCCTTCTTGCTGTTTAACCTATGGCTTCTCATTTGTAACGTCTCAACTCTGACATCATTTCTTCCAGCTGCCCAGTCCAAGTCTCATAGTCTCCTCTGTCATCCTGGACTGATCACCTTTGTACTTACCACCCTTTGCAGGAAGCACCTGATACATTGTCCATCTTCATCCCTAAATACTTTCAGTTTCTACATGGCAAAAGAATACATCTGTTGTGATTGTGGTTCCAATCGTAGTACCTCAGAGAGTTGCTTTAGTGGATGAATCGGTGTCCCTGTACATCCTCCAAAACCCTCTGGGATCCTGTAGCTGGGAGCAATCTTGAAAGACCACTCTGCATCTCCACTTTCTCTCACCCCTCTGGGATCTTAGAAAATGATACCTTGTGTTCCTCTCTTCCCTGTAGAACTTTGGCTTTCTTGGCCAATGGGTATGATGGCCAGTAAGGCAGTGGCTGCAGAACCAAAACACGAGGGTAAGAGTCTGCTTCTCAGTGTGATCTTGGAAAGGCTTATAGACTCTCTGGGTCTCAGTCACCAATGTTTATTTGGGGCAGTCACTACCGCAGAGTTATACTAAATGAAATCACACATTTAAAAGTGCTGTGTAAACTAGAATATATCACAGTGTGTATAGGACAATGGATAAATACAATCCCATGTGAACAACATGATATCTTCCTCATTCTTTGAGTACTTCTAAGATGTTCCCCAGGAACTTGTGCCAATCTTATGAAATATTAGAGCAGCTAAAACAATCACACAAATGAAATTAGAAGATCTGAGTATCATTCATGTATCTACAGGTAATACTTTAATTACTACCAAGGATATTTGATGCACATGTATGATACTTGTAAATTTCATAAGTATTGAACTATGTTTTTATAGTGGGTTAAATAACATATAGATTAAGTTAATTTATATACTGTCACACTTCCATATCTGCAAGTTCTTCAAGGATTCTATTCATTGTGGATTCAATTGTTAGAAAAGTAGCAACTGTGCTAAACATGTACAGACTTGTTTTATGTTAGTATTTGCTATAGAGTATTATAGTGATTATTTACATGAGTCTTATAAGTAATCCAGGGATTATTTAAAGGATATATATGGGAAAAGGTGTGCAGGTTGTGTGGAAATTCTACAAAATCTTATATAAAGGACTTGAACATCCTCAGAGTTTACCTCCACATGGAACCTTAGAACCAGTACGACTGTGGTTATGTATGGAAGCCTAATGAGTGTCCATGTGAAGATTATCATTGATTCTCCAGTTTGCAAACCTCTCTATATACCTGAAGTCAAATATGCAAAAAAGTAACATATTAAAATAATACTTTGTGTTTTCTTAGTGATACCATCACATTAACAAATGGGAAGGGAGATTATTCGAATGTAGACCACCAGGATCACAGGAAGTTCTCTAAGTCTCAGAGTACATTACTAACAAAGGCCAGCTCAGGGATGAAGGATGAGGAAGCAAAGACTCTGCCTGTAAGCAACTTCCCACAGTCCCAGGCCACTGCCACTGCCCAGGAAGCTCACGCTGACCCACGCTCTGTTTCCGAAGTGCTGACAACAGCATTCCTGCCAGACTTCTTTTTAAAATTTCAAATACAGATATGATCTTTCCTATAATCTTTTTCCATCCCTTCTCCCTTTCTCTCTTCTTTCTTATCTTCCCCTTCCTCTCCTTTCTTTTCCTCTTTTTTTCTTTCTTCCTATTTATTTTTTTCTTTCTATTCAAAGGTTGATTTAAATTGAAAATATAATAAAGAAAGACTGAGCTTTCTAAAATATAGCCTCTGAAGTCATGTTCATTTTATCTATTGAAATAACATATTGGTTTCTCTCCTTCTTAAAGCAAACTATTGAACAACCACCAGAATATTTCAACTTAAATCAAATCACAACCCTTTGATACTAGTACTTTGATACAGGTACTTTGATATTAGTAATTCCCTAACTTCATTGGGAAGGAGGAAATTTATGGCCAGCTCATATTTGAGGTAATATTTTTAAAATCATATTTAAGAGATATAGTTTAAATATTTCACGTATATTTAAAATAGTATATGTTATCAGACATTCAGATTAGTAAAAGTAATTCTGTAATCACTGGGATAAAAATAGAATCTATCGTGGAGTGTTGCTATAGTGACTAGCAGTAGTTTATAGTGGTGTCTATTTATGTGTCTGTTATTCCACTACCATAAATTGCTAGTATTTGGAGGAATAATTATACAGTAAATACTGCATCCTGCAGATGTGTAATGCTAAATTGTGTTCCCATATTGATCACTTTTGTGTCCACATAATTTGTATACTCAACACATTCATGTAGAATAGTGACACTCTGTCCTAGACAGGCCATTAAAGGATGTTATTTTAAAATAAACTATGGAGATGTTAGCTGTGTTCTCTCTGTGTCATTTGCACTTACTTTAAAAATTAATAGCTGCCTCTTAGGTTTTTTAATCATATAAGTAATAATTAACAGAAAACACTAAAGAACATAAGAAGCCCAAAACACCAGGAATTCAACACATCCCTTTCTCTTGGGACAACTACTGCTGAAATTCTGTTCTAAGTACTTCAACTTTTTCCATGTAAAAATGGACTCATTCTACCTAAACTGCTTTGCATTTGGCATTTTTTAACTCAACAATTTCCATGTTGATAAATCTACTTCTGTACACCTACCCTCCCCCAGGATCGAACTCAGGACCTTTCATTTGTGAGGCAGGCGAGGCACCACTGAGCTAAATCCTCAGCCTTATAATATCATTCTAAATAAGCACCTCAGTGATATAACACTATCACAATATCTTTTAGTTTTCCTATTGTATTTTAGGAGGTTCCACGGTTAAAGATAGTCATATGCCATGTATCCCTTCAATTCTGAATTTTTTTGATATGTAAAATAAAGTGAATGTTTTCTCTGGAAAGCAGAACAATCTAAGATCCTTGGAGAATAGAAGTTGTTCCTGCTTTGCCTCCTACCTACTCTGCCCTGTTTTACTCTGTTACTGCTCTCTGTGGAAGCCTATGAGTGCTTAGGAGAGTAGAACAGATGCCTATATTTCTACCATTCTGGGAGGCTGAGGCAGGAGGATTGCAAGTTCAAGGTCAGTGTGGTCAATTTAGAGTGATCCTGCCTCAAAAAATAAAGAAGATCTGAAGATATAGGTCAGGATCAAGACTTTGGCCCTAGTGTGGAAAAAAATGCAGCCAATTTTATAAACTCACCCCAGATTCTTCTCTTGTTCAGGAAGCTAAATTTATTTCATGCTTATTTTATGCAGTACATTGAGGTCTCAGGTATGCTTCAAATCCACATAGGAAGAAAAAGAAGAGTGTGGACCTAGTGGTGTGCACCTGCAACATTGCATGCTTCAGGCCACCCTCCCTGATCAATTTAGTCACAACCTGTCTCAAAATAAAATAAGATGAAAGCTGAGGAGGTAGTTTGGTGGTGGAGTGCTTGCTTAACATATTCAGGCCTGGGTCAATCCTCAGGACTGTTACTCAAAAGAAAAAAGAGTGGCTACCGTTATTTTTATATTTGAGTTGACTTTTCATTGATTAATCATAAAGACTAACACACTTTCCAAGTGTCATTGGCAAAGAAAGGTTCACAATTAAGGCTCTGAAGTTTTTCTCATCATTCAGATACAAAAGTACAGATTTGCTATTTTAAGCACAAATTACAATCATTTTAAACACTGATGTGAAAGTAGTAATTTAATTATAAGAAATCTCTAGTAAGAAATATGTAAACCTTCTTTCTGTGTTAATACAATTCTGCTCTTAAGTCAAACACAATGCATTCATCCCCTTGTATCCAGGGAGGATTGGTTCTTGGACACCCTGCAAATACCAACATCCAAGGAGGTCCAAGTCCTTTATATACAATGATGAAGTGTTTGTAAAGACCTGAAACATCCTCTGAAGGATTTCCAGTCACTTTTAGATTGCTTGGAATACCTAACATAACACAAAAGTGAATAGCTGTCACACGGTGTTCTTGAAGGAATATTGACAGAAAAACAAAGTCTGTTATTTTGAGTGTCAATGCAATCTTTTCCCAAACATTTTCAATCCATAGTGAACTGTATGTTTGCAAGCAGAACCCATGACTATGGAGGGCTGACAGTACAACATAGAAAAAGGTATATGACAACAATCCATGCTTTGCTCTGTTTGCTTTCAAGTAAACAGTAATGTTTACTTGTTAATTGGAAGAAAGACTAGCTAGTTGCTGGCTTGGTCTATGTCAGGGTTTCTCAGTTTGGGGCCTACCAACCGCATCAGAAGTGCCCAAGAACTTGTTATAAATGCGGATTCTGAAGGCCCCAGTGCAATTCTTCCATATCAGATCATGGTATACAGCAATTTGGGTTTTACAAAGCCCTCTAGAAAATTTTGCCACACATTGAAGTTTGTTGTATTCTGTGCATTCAGTCTGTGAACCTACTGCATGATGCCCACAGTAAACTGCAGTGCCTGATTAGAAGGCAACTTTCTCTATGCCCAAGTACCCCCACCCCCGAAGGTCCATTTGACCATTTTTTGAGAGCTATTTAAAATGTTTCTCCTAAGACCTTTTATATGAGTTGCCCTGGCTGTTGTATTTAATTTTTGATAGCTTATATCCCAAAGGGGAAGAAATATACAAGTTTACAAAAACCAAAAATCTCAAAGGATCCTGCACTCATATCATTTTATAAATGTCTAAATTTCACCCCTAATTTAAGAGAACTAGATCTGCAATTGTACATAATGTATTATGGATGAGACTTGTATAATACATGTAATCTTGCCTTCATGTTGTAATGGTATATGTTCTATAAAATATTTAGGTTACTTAGGTATGGTATAGAACAGGGGAAGAGGGTGTAACTAGAATCTTTGCAGGCAGTTAAGTTCTGGTCTCCTGTGAGTCTGACAGCGCAAGGCGAAATAATTAATAAATAGGCAGAAGTGAGACTTAGAGAAGAAGCTGAGCTTGAGCCTGATCCATGCTACTCTGAGTAGTAAAAACGGCAGACCTGAGCTTGCTACACCTTTCATTCAGTAATCCTGGAGGCTGCAATGTTACAGGTCACTCAGAAAGCAGTAGTTATGATATCTCATGTAACGGGTTACTTAGAGAGCACCCCAGTGCAGCGTGTTTCTACATCCTAGAACAATGAGGAATTATGTAGATGTTAAGGTGCTGGTGTAATTCTGCCCTGGAGTATCACAGCCGTGGAACCACTGGGGTCTTAGTTGTTTCCAGAGGCAAAGGTCCTAAGGTCCAGTCATGTCATAGCTGGTCTTCAGGCAGGAAAGCTCAGTCCAGTCATAGTCCCAGTTGTCCAATGAATTTTCCAAAATAGGATTGCTCCTGACAGGGTATTGTTTTTTAAAACACCTTAATTAACTACTCTTTGATAGGGAAAGCCAAGGTGTCTTTTCTTTTGTTACTCTCACGTACTTCGTGTTACACAGCACGCTTTACCATCAGTCAGCTGAAATGAGTTTCTTCCCACCCCAAATCAAACAGTTCTCCAGTAGGCAGCAGCTGCATGTCTTCTAATTCAGTGCAGTTCTGGCCCTGTGTGCCTGGACATGGCGTCAGATTCTATAGCTTAAAGGTTTAGTCTCACAGGTCTGACCCTACTCAAAGCCCAGTTCCCAGGGTACAGTTTCCTATAATTCTGATCTACTGAGTATAAATTGGGAATCCCGTGAACTCTTCCTTAGAAGTTTGATTAGTTTGCTAGGATAGTCACAGGGACATACTTTAAAGCTGGATGTGTGAGAGGGATTCTGGGCACAGGAGCTCTCATTGTGGAGTTGAGGGGTGCCACTTTCCCAGAACATAAACATGTTCCATGATTTGAAAGCTGTACCAACCGCATGGCTCAGAAATTCTTGCAGAGACCAACACACAGGCATGATGAATCCTTACCTCCCTTTCATGTCCTGTCTCACGTCCAGCGAATGAGGGGTGGGGTGAGAAGCCAAGTTTCTAAGCATGGGTTGCTTTTTCTGGTGACCAGTGTCATTCCAGAAGCCCAAAGGAAGTCACCTCAGTAGAACAAGGGATGATCCTATCATCCCAAATGCAAAGGGAGGTAACAGAAACCAAACACTAGAACAAAAGATTCTCCCAGCACCCTCATCATTCAAGAAATTACAAGGACTCTGGAAGTTCGGTGTCAGAGGGGCTGGGGGGTCAAGATAAATATGTATCTTTCCTATTTTAAAACTATTTACCTAATAACTTTCTTGACCCATTTGCATCTATTGCATTTTAAAGAAATTTTACAATATGATCCTTAACATATTACTCAAAAAATTTCCAGATCTTTCATTTAAAATCAGTTTTGCCTCATGCACCATTGAAACTTCCTAAAAATATCTTCCAAACCACTTAAGAAGACCATAATTCTGACAAAATTGAAAGATGCTATTATTTAGCCAGTTCTTGTTAGAAGTTTTGTCTAGATTCAACTCGTAGATGTTATAAATTATTATAAATAATTCTGAAGTCACCATTAAAAGATTGACATTAAGTTAGTCTTAAAGTTCATCTCATAAAGTAAATAAAAGGGAATCTTCTATTTTGGATCTTGTGACTACCACTGCAGAGAAATTAACAATGCTACAGAATTGCCATTCCTGCAAAAATATTGTATCCTGACACTGAGTGACTTCTTGATTATCCCAGACAACTTGGAATAATTTATTTCAATTTTCAGAGAAGGAAGTTTTATTTCTTTGTCTTTTTAAACTTATGGAAATCCATGCAGCTTAAATGTGGGAAATTCACACTCAGAAAACACAAACAAGCCATTGTCAGTTGCAAATGAAATAGAGAAATCCATTTGGTCTTGAGTCCTCAGCCCAGTGTGAGCACAATTGCCAGCACAGAGTTGCTAAGAAGACCACTGTCTCCACCATATCACACTGCTCAGCAAGGGGAGAATGTGCTGACCTTGGAAGATAACCTCGAACTGTGGACGTGGTTAAAGTATTACATTTCACAATCGCTGGCAATTTCATGCCATTCAGTCTAACCAGCTGTACCGTCCAGGGCATCCGTGTGGAGAATAGAAAGTAGAGGAACGTTCTCAACGAGGGACATGGGACACTAGAGATGCCCATTTCTTACCTCACCTCCATACAGTCATTGAGTGTTTTCAAAAATACTTTCATCTCTTCTTTTTCCCCTAGTGTTAAATTGAAATTTTAGAAAATTTTCAGTTATCAAGAGTGAGGATAATTGCTCTGAAACTAAGACAGGTTAAATGTGTGTACTAGCCTCCAATTCTTGGTTTTTCTGTAATAATTTATTACTGTTGTTTTCATATGGTTAAATTAACCATAAAGTATGCTCTTTTATGTCTAGTCTCTGGATTTCAACGTATGTGACAGATTAGTCTCATTTATTTGGGTAATTAGGTTTGGTACATATAAGTAAATATTTTAAATTTTATTGCTCCATCCTAATTCTTCTCATATTGTTGCCCTATCTTAATGTTTATTCCATTTTGTTTGTGATTTTGTTAAGAGTCCTTCCTCCAGAATATCTCTCGCACTGGAGTACTTAAAGAGTGGAATAATCTCTGAGTTCTGGCACACTCTCAAATTTTTTCTTAATTACGTGAAATGGGATATCTTGTCTGGGTATAAGAAAGATGTAGCTTGTAATATTTTTGTCTAGAAAACTACCAACTTGATTCCACTAATTTCTACTGTTACATCTAAGAACTCCAACACCAATCTGATTTATTTTCTGGGGGAAGGGATTTTTTTTATGCCTAAACTTTATGACTTTCTATTTATATTTTTAAATTTATTATTAGTGCATATTAACATTACATGATGATAGATTTATTTGGGGAGGCTGGTACACACGTTTAACCTATCTTAGTTTCAGAGCAATTACCCTCACTCTTTTTTTTCTCCTCTATCATTTTCCCTTTCCCCATCTACCTTCTGGCTTTCTTTCTCTTTCAAGTTTTTATTTTTTCATTTATGTATATTTTCAGATTTCTCACATAAGAGAAATCACTTAAATGATGTTTCTAGTCCATCTATTTTCCTCTAAATGATATGACTTCACTCTATCTGGATGAACAATATTATTGCAAGTCTTTTTTCACCAATATTGTCTGGGAATCAGTATATTCTTTCAATCTCCAGGCTACCAATATCTATTCAGCTTTTATTGGTTTTTAAAGTTTCACTTCTCCATTTCCTAAACATTTACTATAAGTTTGATTTGGGGGACTATTTTCCAAATGTCTTATTATGTGTCTTCACACATTTTCCTTTCATCTGGTCAGTCATATGTTTTTTGGACGTGTTCTTCCAAACTACTCATTTGGGTCTTAATAGTAAACATCTGTTCTGTTGCTTTTTAACTGCTTCATTGGTAAATAACATTTTTTTTTAACCTCAGAAGTTCTATTGTGTATTACTAATAATTTTCTGTATCTCTTGTTTCTACCACTAAATTATTGCTTATCAAGTCTAGAAGGTAGAATAAGTATTATATTTATCTCTTCTAGCATCTAGAACAAGTATTATAGTATTAAAGTGTGATAATATGAATAATGAAAGTGTGATACACACACACACACACACACACACACACACACACACAATGCAGTACCAGAAAGCCATAGTGAAGAATGAGACATCATCTATAGAAAAATAGATGGGAGCAGAGGTCATCTTTTTTAATATAACATCACCTGAGGGAATCTAATAATTTGTTTTCAACATTGGTGAATCTGAGATACCTACAGACACAGTCAAGATTTAGAGTCTATGTATCATCATGAGGATTACTTATGTTACCTCTGTAAAATAGTTTTTACATTTTTTATTGTGATGAAAAACATGTAACAAAAATAATCCTTTAATATTTTAAGTGTGCAGATTGGTAGTTTTAAGGATATTTGCAAAGTTGTACAACTATCTTTAATCACTATGGCTGCTCATGCTCCAGTCTTTGGCAAGCATTAAGAATCTATTCTTGTGTGGTTGCATTAGACAATGACATAGTAAAGTGGGACTGTCACACTAATGTTTACAAAGTGGTGCCCAACTACAGAGAGCTCTAACAGAGGGAGAAACGCATGAACATTGGAAAAAGTGACCTAGGAGACAGTATATTCCTCAAAAGACAAATCACAGATCTGTTGGACAACCCTCCATCTCCTTCCTATTTCATTTTCTTTTGTTTGTATGCTTATTTTTAATGCTCTCCATACTGTTCCCATCTTTGTATCTTTTTTGTTTTTCTCTAGATCTTTGAAAAACCAAGCTTCCCAAAACTGATTACCTATGATGAAACTATAGGATTTTTTTTTTTAAGTAGGCCTAGTTCATTAGGCGCTTTGGTGTGATTCTCTACCTACCATTAGATTTTAAAATCATGAGGATATAAACAGCATCCTTCTGATAGTAATTTGCTTTGACCTGAGTCCAGCAGATGGCGCCAAATGATAGGAAAAATCAATACCTAATAAATACACTAAAAATTGATTGGGTTTGATGGCGTTTTCAATCTATTGGTGGTCTATCCCTTCAATATCTTACCTCCTGGATCACTATCACAGGCTCCAAACTACAGTCATCCCGATCTTTGGTGCTTTCGGTACTCATATGGGCTATTCTTCCTAAATCCCTCTCTTTCCATAGCTTCTTCTCCACCAATGATCTGTTCTAAATCATTTCTCTGCAGTGACTGATCTCACATTACATTCATAATTCCTCCCTTAAGAAGGCCTGGCTCTTTCCCTAGTCAATGTATTTAACTCTACCCTGGGTGACTCCAAACAATTTTTTTTCTGTACTTTGTGTAAACCCCAAGACCCATCCCTCATCCTTATTCTCTTTCCATCAATCACACCTCAAGAGAATGGTTCTGCATCATACTCCACAGAGTAAACAGAAGCAGTTGAAACAGCACTTGTGACAGTTCTCTCTCCCCACACACACACCTGCCTGCGCTCATGCCTATATTTGGTACGTTTTTCTCAGCTCCTAGTGGCAGCCTATCCTTTCTCGCCTCCTTAGCTTCTCAAAGATGTCAGCCCTACTCGTCTCCCTTCCCACAAACACAGCATTGCCTTCCTCTTCTGCGCCTTCTTGAACATCGTCCTCTTTCTTCTTAACATCCGGCTGTCCCCAAACACTTGTTTTTCACATTTCCCCCTCCACACCCGACCCCGGTCTTTCTTTCCTTAGCAGCTGCCTCATGGAATCATCCGTGCCCACCGCCTCAGTTCTTTCCTCCTGCTTATTCTCCCTCTAATCCATTGCAGTGGAAATTTCAGCTGTCCATTTCTTAGATTTTATGGTGCTTGGTCGATTTCAGCATTTGCTCCTCCCTGCTCTTTGCCTGTAAGAGTTCACGCTTCTCTCTCTGCTCCTCCCCTGTTTTCCTGGTTGGTTCCGCCTCCTGCCCCCCACTCTGCTCACTGCAGGGCCCAAGGTCTTTTCCTTTTGCCTCTTCTCCTTTTTATCTACATATTCATCTTTAGTAACTTCATTGCAAATTTTTCCCCTCAGCCTAGGCTCCATTATCAACATTTCAATATACTATGTCCCAAATAGAGGTCTCTCTGCTACACTTTCTACCTCAGTCAGTCGTAACTCCAACTTTCCCATGTTTCAGGACCTAGACTGTGAATTGTTGCTCATTTCTCTTTCTCTCACATTTCCTGTATACTCTTTTAGTAGATCATAGCTCTTCCCAAATCCAAGGCATGATCAAAAGCTATGGTGAATGCTTAATTTTTTAAATTTCTTACAGATAAAAACATGTTACCATGATTCCCCCTCAAAACACTCCCCCTTGCTTCAAACACACTTCTTTCATCTTTCTCTCTACTTTCTGGAGTGGTTCTGAAAGTCCTCTTTCCTGTCTTTAGTTGTGCTGTTATGGCTACTACTATGTCCTCAAATGATTTAAAATGTTTCCTTTCATGACTTTGAGGAAGAGCCGGAAGTTGCCTGGTGTCAGATCTAGTGAATACGGTGGACAAGGACACACTGCAATGTCATTTCAAGCCTTCCTTTCTATTGGATTGCCTTTGGCAGTTACATTTTCTCTATTTTTTTTCTCATCATATCTTTTAAAGATCCAAACAAGGACTTCCAGAGTTGCTGTAGAAAGTGACAAAGCAAGGGGGAATACTTTGAGAAGGATTAATGGTAATGTAACTTTTACTGTAATACATTTTTAAAACTTAAATATTCACTGTATACTTTAATCATACCTCATATATCAGCGTCTGACTACTTCTCACCATCTAAGCACTAATATCTGCATCTAGGCCACAGCTCCTTGCCTCCTGGATGATCGTAAAAGCTTCTAAGTCGCTGCCCCAGCCTGGCCTTCCCCTTTCTCCCCTCCATTTTGAAGATGGCAGCCAGAAAGAGCATTTGAAATAGCTTATATCCGGTTTCTAATCAAAATCACAAAGGTTTCCAAGAAAAACCAGGATCGTTGCAATGTCATATGTGGTGCTGGGTGACCAGGTCTTCTTGTGTCCTCTTGGATTTCACCTTAAACACCTCTCTCATGCTCCTTGGCACCAATACCACACCCCTCACTAACTGTCCAACATGACAGGCCTTGGGACAAACTTCAGAGCTGATGTCCCTCCTCCTCCTGTTCCCCCTTCCTTCAGGTCAAGGAGCTCCTTCCTGGCCCCACTTGAAAGCCTCCATCTTTCTGTCCCATGATTCTTTAATGGCCCCTGGCTTGTATTTCTTCATAGTGACTTATGCTACTCTGTGGTCTGTCTGTCCCCAACCAGAACCAAAGATCCCTGAAAGGTGTCTGTTATGCTCTGCAAGCACCCCAAGGGCAAGAAGAGGCCTCTGCACTCAGGGGACGGTCAGTCCAGACTTGTGTAAGTGGAGGCAGTAATGACGTCTCTGCGTTGGCTTAAGCAGCCAGATCTCAGGGATTCTTAGCACACAAGGACCAACTCTACCTCTCCCTCGTAACACATAACACTTCACTCTTGGGAGGAACAAGCCAGGCAGATCTCCAAGTCCTTGGTCAAAGTTTTATTGAAAGAGACTGTTACAACTCAGAAGAACCCAACTCATATGCTTTTGTAAATCATTTAACAACCTATGTTCTGCCAACAATTTCCTTTCCTTGAGCCAGCTTTTATCTGAATGTACAACTCTTAATGGCTTAAATTCTACAAATCTGAAGACAAAATACATGTTTTATAAAATACCAGCCAGGGACTAAAAGAAAATCCACCCTTGAAAGATGTATAAAATTCAGAGTTCTCCCAGTCTGACCCATATTATAAAAAGCTGAAAAATGGGTGGCTGTGATTTACTTTTTTGAACCATGCTCAGTTTCTACTAGGACTGCTTTATTATGGCTTAAACTCCAAGATAGTTACTTGCATTCATTTTAATAGAAAGGAATGACCTAGGTTCACTATCCTCCAAATTACAATGTGTCTTACAGAGTAAAACCATGGATTTCCACTAACTTGTTCGGTGCATCTTCCACAAGAAAAGCAAACATATCAAACAAATTTCAACTTGATAAAAGGGCAATATCTCACTATGAATATGCTATGTTGAAAGTTGCATAATCACAACTCAATATCTCTCTCTCTCTCTTTCTCTCTCTCTCTCTCTCTCTCAGAATTATGGATCATCATCTCCCAACAACACCAGGTTATACAGGAGGGGTCATCTGCAGAGGAGGAAGAGAAAAAGGCAAGGAATTCCTCACTTCAAGTGAGATTAGGGAGAGGTGTACAATGTGAGAAATGGTGCAAAATTTTGTAGAAAAGCACCACCCAAATAAGGCTGTAGCAATGTGAGCAATGAATCTGTTTAACAGTGCAATGTGATATGCTTAAAAGGAGGCAAACACAAGTGTGATTGGGTAAGCTCCTTGTTAAGGGAGCATGAAAAGAAAAAGATTCCAATGAGCCAGGAGGTAGAAGTGATTTCACTGGTGATAGTGAAAGTCAGCCTACACAATAACTCTCATCTCTCTTTTTTTCACCCCATGAAGGTTTTTAAAGGTAAATGCAGATTAATTTGTTTATTTTTCATTATATTTTGTATTTTATTTATTACTTTATATAATATCACAGTATTATAATCATGTTATATGAATAGTCTTTGGTTGTAGAATGAATCATTTGAGTTTCTATTATTTCTGATGGGGAAAACACACTTTGATATACAAGTGCTTTGGATTGCAAGCACATTTCCAGAATGAATTATGCTTGCAGACCAAGACTTTACTGTATTTCAAAGGTAAAGTTTATTAAATCATTTCTCTAGCTGCTTCTCATGGATAACAACTTGTAATTTATTTACATAGAAGGGTGGTAACCTTTTTACCAATCAGATTTGAATTTGAATGGAGCTAATTCCTGTATAAAGAGTACGGTGGCTTTAGAAAATCATTTTTGGAAATCTGCATCTTTTCCAGAATTCAACCCAGAAAATGAACTCTAAGTTCAGCTAAACTGTGTCAGTTTAGCTGAAGAGTCATTCTGCCTTTTTAAGGAAAAATTAGTCAACTCTTTGCTTATGTTGTTTGCTCCTGACTATATCTAGTCCTCCATGTGCTAAATGTTTATTTAGCACATATTCTGTGCTGGACACTGTGATAGGTCTTCGGAATACAATGAATACAGAGATGCAGAAGATAAAACGTGGTAGGGGTTCCCTCAGTCCTTCTCCAGATGGCAGCCAGGATAACCTTGTTAAATCATAAAATAGGTCTATAAAGGGAGGAGAGAGATATGCAAACAGGAAATTAAAATACGCTGAGATATATTTAAATTGGAGTGCAGGGAAGAGGGAGAAATCCCATACTTCTGAAAGGTCTGTGAAGATTTCATGGAGGAAAGTGACATTTAAGCATAGTCTTGACTGACGAGTCAGCGTCTCTCCAGTATAGAAATAGGAAAGAGACTCTAGGGAGGCTATGGTGTGTGCAAAAGGTGAAGGTGTGAAAGAGCACGGTGTAGCGGGAGAACAGGGACTTCCTTGTGGGCCTGAACCAAGATGAGAACAGCGATGCTGTTGGAAGAAGAGCTGAAGCACCTGTAACTTGACTAAGTGGTAGGCTTGGTCCCATAAATATCCAGGGGCTGTAAGGAACCCACAAAGGCACACATCTGTTTTGGGAGAATCACAGTCCAGCAGCACCTGGGGTCTTGATAAAAATCCAGAATCTCTCCCTAATCCCAGACTTCAAGATCAGAAATTCTACTTGCAATACCTGGACATCTGTTGAAACAAAGCCTCTGGACGATTCTGATGTGGACGGCACTCAGAACTGAGCAGCTCAGCTCTGGGACAGAAGAGGAGGGTGGAATGGGATAAAGGCAGTGCTGTAGTCTGTTCCAGATGGCTCAGACCTGAAAAAAGAAAGCCAGGGACATGAGTTTGAGAAGCACAAGATGAGTGAGCCAAGGAGACCTTTCTGAATCTTCATAGTTGGCAGACAAGCAAAGGATGATAAATCACTAGTCCTGAAATTCCATGGGTTGCAATAATTGTCAAGGTAGATTTTAAGAAATACAACTTCTTTGCCAGACTGTCAGGGTCCCAAACAGAATAAGCTCTTCTGCTTTGGGCTTCTCTTCTCTGGTCTTCTTACAACTTGTTTGAATTTTGTGTTTTTTATCTTGAGGATCTTCTCTCTTGCTAAAACTGTTCAACTCCTCGCTGTTAGGGGGATTTCTGATACATTCTGCTTGCTTTTGTTATGAAAGTTATTAGCCGTCCAAGGCGTTGGAGCTGAGACGATATCTCAGTCTTCAGAGATGCGTGCCTCCCCAGCCTGGCCACTCATTAAATTCCCCAGTGAGTTTAAATGAAAAATAGGTTCAGATCAAGTAAATGAGAATTCCTGGGAACAAAACACTTCTAAAAAGCTCAATAAGTGATTCTAATGTACAGCTAGCACTGAGAATGACGAACTAGTTCAGAACTCTTTATTTTAGCAAGAAAGTGTCAGAAAAAGAGAGATCTTAGGGTCAAGGAAGGAAAGCATATCTGAGAGCTTGGGTCAAATAAGGGCAGAGCCAACCGTGTTACATGCTTCAGAAGGGGCAAGGGTGAAGGATGGAGAAAAGGTCATGAAACTTAGTGAAGATAATACAGTTGGGCTTCTAGGCACAGATGAAAGAACAAAGCAGCTCAAGGGATTTCTCTCCAACAGCTAATTCAGTGAATAAAATACTGTAAACAAACACAAAACTTGATAAAATAATAAAAATTTACCAGTTGCAATTAAACAAGGAAAAAAAGAGGAGAACTTGAGAGACTGAAGGACTGAACTATTCTGAAGCAGTACAATGTTATATAGCTTCTGCCTGCTTATTCCTTCTCTGAGCACCATTAAAGAAAGAAGACCAAGAAAACAAAACCTTTAGGGATGAATTAATTCCTTCCAATTTGTGAGGAAATGGACAAAAAGCCTGGATTGGCATCCTGAGAAAAAAATATAGAGTTCCAGATTAGAAGCTTCCCCTCCCTTGAGTTCCTGAAGGCTGTTTGAAAGACTGCCCAGAGCTTCTGATCCTCTGAGACTTCTGGTTGAGCTGGAGTAACACACTGAGCCAATTGGGAGTGAAGTGTACACCCTTGATAAGTCAAGTGAGCTGCTTCATTGGAAGAGTCCCAAAGAAGTTCAGAACTCAAGTCCTGGAAGAACAGACTTTCACCTCACCTAGCTCTACCTCATCCCTAGTCATATCGCCAACCTCCATAAGGGTGAATACTTACCCTCAAAACTGGAAGATGCAGTAGACTGCCTGATCTCCACATAAGGTAGGGTGTATATGTGGGATTCATTATCCCTAGAGCAATTAGACATCAGAGCAGAGTCACTGATTTACGGCATGACTAATTTCTGTCTGCTATTCAGGTATTCAGTGGAAAAAAAAAAAGAATAAGTAGAAGAAGAAGGAGGAGGGGGACAAGAAGAGGAAGAAGAGGAGGAAGAAGGAGCCTCAACTAGTACAAGTAAACTAAAAGAAAATCAAGTGAAAAAAAAAAACATACATAGATGCCAAAGAACTCATTCTAGAAACAAATGTCAACCAGAAGCATAAGTAGTTTCAGGTCAATGTGTCATGCTATGGAAGATTCAAATACACTTCAAAAAATAATTTTCAAAGAATATGAGGTAGAATCAGATCACAAATAATGAAGTTATGGGACAGGCTTTATTGTGTGAGAGAGAAAAGAAAAGAAGTAAACAGAAGCTTGAGGATTTATTCAAGAAAGAGAAGAGGTTATTATGTTTTTGTCACGTTTATTATGGTGGAATGGGATCATTGGATGTATTCATAAGCTAAAAGCAAGTATTTTAAATTATGTATCAATATATACTGGTTGCACATACTGATTGGGTCCAAGATGATATTTCCATGCAGGTATACAGCATTCTCTGATTAAACCCAACCTTCCTCCCCACCACACAACCTCCAGGACACACGCACCCTTTCCAATCCCTAGCAATCACTATTGTACTTTCAAGTTAACTCTTTTTTTTAGTTTCCACCTATGGGAGAGTAGTTGCAATCCTTGCCTTTCTGTGTCTGACTTATTTCACTTAACAAAATCCCCTCATCCAGTGCCATTTGTTCTATTATAAATGACGGGACTCCATTTTTTATGATAGAATAATACTCCATTTTGTATGCCTATATCATATTTTCTTTATCCATTCATCTGTCAGTGGGCACCCAGGATGACTTCATAGTTTGGCTAGTATGAGTAGCCTGCAATGAACACAGAAATGCAGCGATGTCTCATTAACATACTAATTTTGTTTTCTTTGGCTCTATATCCAGAAGTAGTGTACCTGGATCACCTTGTATCACTGAAGCTTATTTAGGAACCTCCACCTTGTTCTCCATATTAGCTGTACTAATTTACACTCCCATCCATAATGTATAATAATAATTCATCCCTAGAGAATTCTTTTTCTCTCCACATCCTCAACAGGCTCTTTTTAACAACAGCCATCCTAACTGGGGTGAGATGCTATTTCATTGTAATTTTAATTTTCATTTCCCTGCTTGGGAGGTTGACCTTTTTTCGTGTATTTGTTGGTCATTTGTATTTCTTCTTTTGAGGAGTATCTAGATCATTTATCCACTTTCAAGTTAGATTACGTATAAAACAGAAGGCTGTATTAGCCTTGAAAAAAAATTGTCACATATCATCACATGCAAAACCTTGAGAACATGATGCTGAGTAAAATAAAACAATCACACACAAAAAAACTCCTATTTTTTGTGCCATTTCCATGAGGGACTTAAAGTTAATAGATTCACAGAGATGGAAAATCGAGTGACAGTTGCCAGAGGCTGAGGTGAAGAAGGAATAGAAAGGAGTTCAAGGGATATAAACTTTCAGTTCTACAGTATGGAAAGTTCTAGAGAAGAGTTGTACCATAAGAATAAACCCACACCTAACACTTCTCTATCCTTAAAGATGGTTAAGATGATCCATTTGTGTGTTTTTATAATTATAAATACATAGACACAACCACACATAGACACATATAATCTTTTTATTTATTTATTTATTTTTAAATCTTAAGGTCCAAATAGTCACCTTTCTTCCCTCCCTCTGAGGGATGCTGCTGTCCTGTTTGGAGTCATCTCTGTCTTCTCTGATGGAAATGAATCCCATGGTGTGGCCAGACAAACATTTATTATACCCTTCAGGCCACTATGTAGAAAATTACTTGGACTAAAAACCTTCCTAAGTGATAGTTCAGTAAATTTTCATAAATTAATAGATTATAAGTACTCCACAATTTAATCTGAATTTATCTATAGAAGTGTTGATCAGTTGGTTGTGGACTGGTGATGACAGGGCTTACACATAATCTAGAAGTGTTGTCTAGGTTCATTAGCAGAAAAATGAACTGCGGCCTCTGTACTGAGCAACCATAACTGTTTGGGTTCTACATATAACTGTTCAGATTAAATGCTAATGCTTCAGGCTGGGAATTTAGCTCAGTGGTTCTGGCACCTGTCTTGCAAGCACAAGGGCCGGGGTTCGATTCCCCGGTAACCACATACCACACTGGGCATGGAGACTCATGCCCAGCAGCAACCAGTACCACATACCACAGTGCCGGGCGTGGTGGCTCATGCCTGTAATCCCAGCACTGGGGAGGCTGAGGCAGGAGGATTGCTGTGATGTGAGTTTGAGGCTGAGTTCAGGGCCAGCCTGAACTACAAAGCGAGACCCTGTCTCAAAAACCCTAAAAAAAAAAAAAAAAATGTTAATGCTTCAAATTCATGTATGTTCTGGAATTTTCACAGATGGATTTTTTTTTTTTTTTTTAGATAATTCTTACTCACTTTGTAGAAATTCTCCTGTGCATTGATTTTCCTGTTTGGTCATTCTTATAGTGCTCAAGATCTATCTGTAATGAGCCAGGTCTTCGAGCTGCTTTTCAAGGTTGTTGGCAAGATGCTTGAAGAACATATGGAAATGTTTGAAAAAAGAATTTTACTACTATATGTTAAATTTTAATTTGAAGGTAACAGATGACTTGAAAGATGAGTTGAACGTGCTTCATGTCTCTCTCATGTGCAATGTACAGAGAGAATTTCCCCTGACTTTCATCACTTCCTTTCATTGATGTCTAGGGTATAAGATTGGTAATTTCAAAGATAAAACTGTGTCCAGTGTAAAAGGTGGGCAGCTATTTCCCAGGAAGTACTGGGCTAGCATCCAAATTGAGTTCTTGTGGGCCAATCCGGAATTAACATTGTAACTTATTTAGCATGACAACATAAATATTTCTGTGTAAAACTTTCATTTCTAGCCATTTCATAATGGCTTTATAATATTCCTCCTACTGTTCAATTTTTAACTTTTCCTGTTGTTTAATACTTTATTGTTGATAATGCACAAACTAAAGATAACCATGATGAACAACTCTGTCCATATAGATTTTTCCATATTGTAAACAGCTTCCTTATATCAGAAAGGGAATCATAGAGTCAAGGGATAAAATCATTCTTCTAGCAATTCTTCTATGCTTCCCAAGCGATTTACAAAATGGATTCAGTCAATTGAAGATCATTTTCACTCCATCCCTATTAACCCTGAATATTATTAAAGTAATTATCATTATAGCCAAAAGTAGTAAATATTAATTAAAATGCATGATTTTAGCAAAAATTAAACATTTCTCATCTATTAATTTATTAAATCCTACTTTTTGAATTGTTTATGTAATAATTTGGAAACTCAAAGCAGAGATGAAGTTTTGGAACTTTCTCTTCTGTCTTCTTTTTTTGGGGGGGGTTGGGTTTATAGTCTGACTGTATGATGAGGCACACCTCAAACTTTCAATCCTCCTGCCTCAGCTTCCCAAAGAGCTAGGGTTACAGACACATATCACAGCACCTGGACTAAGTTCTAGAATTTTCTAACCGCCCTCAGCTGTATCCTTCCTCTTCATTCCAAGTCCTTATGACTGGCAGGTTGGAAGAAAATCCCACAAGGCTGTGCTGCAGTAGCCGAGGAGCTGCACGGGATTGTGTGACTAGTCCAATCCCCGTGTGTGTTCGCACTACCCACTTCCTCCTCCCGCTGTCCTACAGTATCTCAGGGAAGTCCTACTGCTGCTTCTTCCTCTGGAGAGTTTGCTCCTCAGGTCAGTGATTCCCAACACCAACTGCACATTAAAACCATCTGGGGAGCTTTAAAAATTCCCAATAGCCAGAATGTTCCACTCACCAATTAAATCAGAGTCTCTGTAGGTGGAACCTGGGCCGCTGGTGTTTTTGAAATCTTGTCTGAGTATTTGGATGGGCAGAAGAAGCAGAAAGCACTGCCTTAAACCCATAGGAGCCAGCACTAGCACTCGGGACAAAGTCACAGCCAAGGTGACATTGCCTTCAGGCAGCTCACAGCCCACGGCAGGAGAGTAAGAGCTTCAGACAGCAGACCACATCCAAGTCACTGGAACTTGCTCTACCAAGGGCATCCAGTGAATTCTTCTACCTTCAGTTTTTGTGATTAAGAACAAAATGTATGAAAACAGACTCATTACTAACGTACAGGTAACAAAAGCTGAGTTTGTAAAGATCTCTAAACTTTTAGTCACTATGAACCTAGAAGCTTGATTCTTTACACAGAGACCTGATTTTTTCAAAACCCTCATGGTTTGGGGGATGTGGTGCTTGGTCAGCTGGTGCCTAGGCAGGAGCATCTCAGTGGAAGGGAAGGTCGTGGTGAAGCAAAGATGGTTAGTTCATTGCAGTTGGGAAGCAGATGAGGGGAACCAGATAGAGTTCCCAAGGCCATAACTCTGTGACCCACCCAGACAGAGCCAAGAGTGTACTCTACTAATTTACTGAGTGTGCCTTAATCCAATGAGGTTGACACATCGGGATTAATGGCCACATTTCTCTTACCAAATTTTTCATTATTTACCCCCGGGCAACGTGTACCTGTTCTTATATACTCGTTTGTGCTCTGGACAAATCCATAAGCTATCGGCTTTTCCACCATAAATGTCTTGTTAGACAAATTTAAGCCCCATTATGTGACACTAATGACTCTTCATTCAAGACCTTTTTCAAAGACTACAAAGAATGATTTTCTAACCTTTTTCTAGCTGAAAAATAAAACTAGGCTCTTTTGAACAGTATTTATATCTATTAATTCATGTCTTTAGAATGTAAAGGATGTTTTATTTTACTGGATTCTACTGCATTTTCCTCCAGCTAGCAAGACAGATGCAGGTTTTAAAATGGCTTCAGGTTACAGACATTTAGGCCCCATTTTGCCTATTGACGCCAATAATGAAATACAGCTCCCACTGTCTATATATAAACATCAGACACACATTAGACCTCAAAGAATTGGATTTATTTTTATGGATTAAAGCACCCGAATGTTATCTGAGACAGGATTAAATGGAAAGAGTTCCTGACTCTTCTGAACAGAAATAGGCTTGTCCTTGGCCGAGGCCCAGTGATGGAGTCCTCAGCTAGCATCATATACAGTATTCAGCGAAAAGCGGGGTGAGTTCAGAAGCACCATTTGGGGTAGAGTTGCTGCCCAGAGCAGTTGTGCAAATTCTCAGGAAGTTAGATCAGAATCTCCAGAAGCTGTTGGCCAGTGCCATTCCCTTAGGAAAGGGCAGGCTTGGTGCCCATCCAGAAGCCCTACGGCCCAAGCTGTACATAGCATTCATCATCGTCTAATCACAGGCCTTGCCTCACAGATTTTCTTGTTGGCATCTATCTATGTTGATATACATAGACAATCAGTGTGACTTGGGCTTTTCTTTGTGGTACTGGTTGCTTCACTTCAAGAGAGCCAGAGAAGGCCAAAGACATATTTGTTTCCCTCATGTACTAGGACAAATGTCACCACAGAAAAACTAGATATTCATGACAGGGAAAACAACAGTCATATTTCATCCTTACTTGGCATGGTCTAGAGTTTGGCTCGACTCTGATTCTGTATCAGCGAATATGTTACACTTGACATTCATTGCACTTTGGTGCCTGAGTGGTTCTATGACACTCTTTCTGATCACCAGTTGGTTCTCCTTTCCATCACCCTCCAGAAGCCACCCCAACCGTGAACAGGATTCACCCACCATGGACAGGATAGCCAGCTTCTGTCACTCCGGAGACAAGTCACTCTCCATCTGTGTTATTGCTCTTTTTGCTTTCTAAGAAATGTTCTTTTTAAAAATGAGGGTGTTTGGAATAAGCGGTTATATAAGGAAGACAAAAGTAGGGAGAATCAGGACACTCAGAAGTTGTAGCCTGTAAAGACGAGCATTCTGATCAAGGCAAATTGGTCACCTCAAGTGAGCCCAGACACATGAGATGTCACATGAGTACCTTTCCTGCCTGAGGCCAGCCAATCGACAGTGACTGCACAATCATATGACAGCAATAGCGACAGAAGGGAGGCTGCAGGCTACCTGGCATCAGCCCAACTTCTAGTGGGTGATGCCGGTATGTGTGTACTAGAGAAGCAAAGGGGACCAAGAACAGAAACAGATGAGAAAATGAGGTCAGACTGTGGCAGGGTCCATACAGAATTCTCACCGAGAATCACATGCCAACACTTCACACAGATGACCTCTTTTAAGAGTCAGAGCTACTCTGCGTCCCATCCTTCTCCCAGTTTTACAAACGAGATAGTCAAAACTTTAAATACTGACTATTAAATTCAGTATCCCACAGCAAGTAACCAAAGTTAACATTTGGATCTGGACCACCATGTTTACCCTCTGCTTTATGTTCCAGCAAGAGATTCAGGTTTTCTACTTAAGCTTTCTGTTTCTTTTCCCATCCTTCAAAGGCAACACATATGTAATCCTGAAGGAGTACTAGCTACCCCAAGAACTAGGAATGGGGAATGAGAAGGATAAGGAGAGAAATTTGCTCCAAGAAGTGATGATGAAGCACAACAAATCTAAGCAGCATGGTAGAAGCAGGTATGTTTTTCTGTTGCAATCAGCGTTTATCATGTTTGAAGGAATATGAGACAAATGCTACTTCTTTTTTTAAAATGTGGAACCATAACTTTTATTGACTTCTCTCCAAAACTTCACTTGCAGCTCAACAAATGAAAGGTGTATTTAGAACAAAACAAATTTATGTACTAGATATACATATTTAAATAGTAGTTATTATATCTACAGACTGATAGCACTAAAAATTTTTAGCATAGTAATAGCACAAGGTTTTATGTAGAATATATGACTCATTTTAATAAAGTTGGAAGAGAAGACCTTTTGTTGAGGTGAATATTTCCTCTTCTTCCTAAAAGCTTCTGTTGAGGGAACCAAACACCATGCTTAAAGCATTAAGTTCTTCCAAAAGAGATCTCGACACAACAAAATCATCAAGATTTTCAGTGTCCAAGAGAAGAGTTGACTTTGTTAGGCTCAAAACTTTCAACATAATTAGATAAACTATCAAGGAAACAGCTTCTGCTCTTGGACCTGGGAGTGATTGCCTAGCTGGACAGAACCAATCACAGCCCTTTCCTGGTATTTCATTTTGCTTTGGGTCCAGTGAAAGTGAGTCAGTCTTCCTCTAGTTGTGTAAATGACAAGATGTAAAATTTAGGTCTGTTTATTGTGATTACAGGTAAGAAAAATCTTCTCCTTGAGTAGACCTGCACATTTCTGTTTGTTCAACCCTTCCTCTACTTCTTTTTTTTTTTTTTTTTTTTTTTTTTTTAGGTTTTTTGAGACATGGTCTCGCTTTGTAGTTCAGGCTGGCCCCAAGCTCAGCCTCAAACTCATCACAGCAATCCTCCTGCCTCTGCCTCCTGAGTGCTGGGATTGCAGGCGTGAGCCACCATGCCCGGCACTGTGGTATGTGGTACTGGTTGCTGCTGGGCGTGAGTCTCCACACCCAGTATAGGTATGTGGTTACCGGGGATTGAACCCAGGCCCTTGCACTTGCAAGACAGGCGCTGGAACCACTGAGCTAAATCCCCGGCCCCACCCTTCCTCTACTTCTATGAGAAACTTGTATATTCTGTTAAATCTCTTCAGGTGCCTAACCCAAGGAAGAAGAAAACAACGAACTTAAGAGTAACACACCACCAAACCAAGAATATACGAACTATTTGTCTCGAGGAATTTTAGAGCTGTTTCAGAATGGTTACTTCTTTTTTTTAAACTGAAATCTTTATTGGTATGTTACATATACACATCATGATTGCACTCACAATGAGAATTTGTACCAGTATATGACACAACTTAATTCTCATTTTTTCCCATAGCCTTACCCACCCTACCACCCCTGCCTCTTATATACATAAACTTTATTTCCTTTCTTTTTTGTTATAATCTCATTATTTTTCCCCTTCACTCCATTATGCTTTGAGTGTTTTCTATTTCACAATATATAACATACATTCTAGAACTCATTTACATCTTTATTTTCTCATACCAGAGAAAAGATGTGATATTTACCCATCTGTGACCTATTTATTTCACTTATGAGAATGTCCTCAAGGTACGTTCATTTAAGTATAAATGATTCAAACTCATCATTTTTTATGGCAGAGTAATACTCCCATTGTGTAGAAGAACCATAACTCTTTTATCCAGTCTCCAGTTGATGGACATTTGGGTGTTTCCAAGATGTAGCAATCACAAACTGAGCTGCTATAAACATAGGTGCACATATGTCACTGTGATATGAATCTTTTAATTTTTGTGTGTATATACCTAGCAGAGCAATGGCCAGGTCAAATGGGACCTCCAATCCTAGTTTCTTGAGGAATTTCCAAACTGTTCTCCACAGAAGTTGTATGAGAGGAACTTCTTTGATAGGGTTGCCAATGGCCTCCACCCTAGAAGGACTTTCCAAGATCGGAGAGTGGCCCTGATGTAGATTAGATTCTTATATAGAAGGAAAATGCTCTGCTTATCTGCATACCAGTGAATGCCCAGCCTGACTGGTAGGAAATGCTACCAAGGACCCAGAAATCCAACTCCCAGGCTTGCTGTATTACCCATAAGAGAACTGCACCTAGGAATGGACTCTACAAAATTGTGCTCTAGAAAAAGAAGGGATGCAATCAAAACCAAGCCATGTTATGATGACTGTTAGGCAGTTAGAAAATGCCATTAAATGAACAAAAGCCATTAGTCATTTCTTTCCTGGATTGAAATCTCAAACACCTGGTTCTCTCACCTTCAGAATACTGTGTATTTCAATTCAAGGCTTCTTAGAAACAGGTCCATCTGTCAGGAGCAGCAAGTGGGCAAGAGGGAAACAGATGGAAGTATCCACTTACAGAAGGTCTAAGGAACTGAATTTCAGCTCCCTAACTGGCATCTGCAGGTGCCATTCTTGCCTGCTTGAGCCTGATTTTCTATAGGCAGAGCCACGCCCCACCTGGCAAGGGTGGGGGGAAGAACAGAGTGAGAGAAAACATTAAACCCATTGGCTTGTCCCATCTCCTTTCAGCCTCTCCTATCAGACCTGCTCCCTATTCTCACTCTTGTAATGTCTATATGGTGAGTGGAAAAATGTCCCAACCCAAATTCATGTCCAACCCAAACCTTCTAAGATGGTCTTGTTTGGACATAAGACCTTTGAAGATATAATTATTAAGAATCCTGAAATCATCCTGTATTTAGGATGGGTCCTAGGTTCAGTTGCTGATGTAGAAAGAAGAGAAGACACAGAAAAACATGGGTGAGGAATAGGTCATGTGAAGGGTGAGGCAGAAATCACCGTGATGCTTCCATAAGTGAAGGAACGCTGGGAGCCTCCAAAAGCTAGAAAGACCCAAGAAGAGAGTCATCTCTGCTGTCAGAGGGGATACGGTTGTCCAGTACTTTAATTTTTGATTTTCTATGTACAGACTGTGAAAGAACAAATGTCTATGTTTTAAGTCACTGTATCTGTGGTAATTTGTTAAGGCAGCCACAAGACACCAATGCAAACAAGACCCTTTAGAAATGTCCCCAGAATCAACATATCACACATGGACTTACTTTTTCTGGCACATCTTCCCTCACTCCACTGCTTCTCAATGCTGACTTCCACCTTCTTAGTCCATTATCAAAGCCTTCCTTTCCTAAACGTGGACCATGCCGTTAAAGTCTCAAAGAAAATTTATGACTGCTTCAGTTCTCATTCAAAAAGTTGCCACTACCCTGCCCCAAACGTGGTCATTTTAAAAGAGGAGTCTTAAAAACAAATAACTAATTGGTAGAATTACTCATATGAAAAAAATAAAGACTAGACATCTTTTCTCTTCTGTGGAAGAAGAAACAGGCAACTCTGAAGTACGTGAGGTTCAGGATATGAGGCCCTTTAGCGGAACTGCAAAGTGTGAGTCCATTCATTTAATTCCCATCAGCCATGAACAGGTCACAAATGCTTCCCTGATCTTCCTAGACCTTCATCCAAATCCACAGGGTATGACAGCAACAGACAGCAGAGATCAGATTGCTACCCTCAAAATCTTTATTTTATGTGTGAGGACTCAGATCAGTAATGATGTTACACAGTTCCCAGAAATAAGACATAGACCAAAGTTCCTTTCCCTATAAACTCAGAAACTTACGTTCATTGAACTCCCAGTCTATGCTTATTGTTTTAGACCCATTAAGCATTCAAATCTCTCTGATACTATGTATGCAAAGCATTCATTAAATATATAATATAAATAAGGGCTAAAAAAAAAGAAAAAAAGATAGTAAGAAGATGATGTACCTACACCATTCCTGTCTGATATAGTTTCAGAAACATTAGCCACAGCAATTAAACAAGAGAAAGAAATAAAAAGGATAAAGATAGGTAGGGAGGAAGTTAAACTGTCATTATTTGCTGATGACATGATACTCTATATAGAAGACCAAAAAAAATTCAGCCAAAAGACTGCTAAACTTAACCACCAGATTTAGTAGTGTAGCTGGATACAAGGTTTGCACCCAAAAATAAATCAGCCTTCATATATATGAACTGAAAGAGAAATCAGGGAATCAATTATTTTCACAACAGTATCCAATAAAATGAAATATCTAGAAATCAGTCTAACAAAGAAGGTGAAAGACCTCTATTCTGAAAACTTCAGCACTGTGAAAAAGAGAATTGAAGAGGATATCAGAAAATGGAAAGACGTCCCCTGTTTCTGGGTAGGAAGAACCAATATTGTCAAAATGGCCATACTTCCACAACTGCTAAATAGATTCAATGCAATCTCAGTTTAAATCCCAACAATATATTTCACAAAACTAGAAGAAAAAATTAAAAAATCCAAAAATTCATCTGGAACCTCCAGAGACCTAGGATAGCAAAAGCAAGATTATGGCAGTAGATATCACATCCCCCAACTTGAAACTATACTACAAACACATTGTGATAAAAATAGCATGGTACTAGCAAAGATACAGACATGAGGATCAGTGGAACAGACTAGAAGATCCAGAAACAACCTCAGATATACAAGGGCACCTAATCTTTGAAAAAGGAGCCAAACACCATCTGTGGAGAAAAGACAACCTCTTTAACAAATGATGCTGGAAAAATGGCTTCAGCCTGCCAAGGATTAAAGCTAGATCTATGTATTTCACAATGCACTAAACTAAACTCAAAGTGGATTAGAGACCTAAATATTAAAAAGAAGCACTAAACCTGCTGCAAAATAGGCTAAGTAGAGCTCTTGAAGACCCTGGCTTAGGGAAAGACTTTATGAACAAAACCTTAGCAGCATGAGAACTGGCAGAAAGAATCAACTGGGATCTCATCTTACTAGAAAGCTTGTGCACAGCAAGAGAAACCAGCAGCAGAGCAAAAAGACAACTGACAAGTTGGGAGAAAATTTTTTACCAGTTGTTCTTCAGACAAAGGACTACTATCTAGAGTATATAAAGAACTTAAAAAAAAAAAAACTCAGCCTCTCCCCAAGTTTAAAGACCCAATTCAAAAATGGACATCTGAAATGAACCAACACTTTTCAGAAGAAAAAGTAAAGGTAGCTAAGAACCATCTGAAGTAATGTTCAGCATCACTGGTCATTCAGAGAGGTGCAGATGAAAACCATCCTGAGATTTTATCTCACTCCTGAAAGAATGGCCGCTATCAAGAAATCAACTAACAACAAATGTTGCTGGGGCGGTGGGGAGAAAGGAACCCTACTCCACTGTTGATGGACAGACCCATGCAACCACTGTGGAAATCAGTGTGGAGATTCCTCAAAAATCTAGCTTTAGAGGTCACATTTGGCCCTGATATTTCCCTGCTAGGTATATGCATGAAAGATTCAAGTCACAGTGATATTTGTGTAACTATGTTTATAGCAGGTTAATTTGTAATAGCTAAACCTTGGAAATAGCCCAAATGCCCATCAACTGGAGACTGGATAAAGAAGATGTGTTTTGGGGGTTGTTTTTTTGTTTTGTTTTGTTTTTACAAAATGGAATATATAAAGAATGATAAATTTGAATCATTTATACTCAAATGGATGTAACTTGAGGACATACTAATAAGTGAAATAAATACCATATCTTTTCTCTAATATGGGAAACTAAGGTGAAAATGAATTCCAAAATGTATGATAGGTATTGTGAATAGGAAGAAAGTGTTCAAAAGGAAAAGGGAAAGGACAGGTAGCAGAAAGTAAAGAAGGAAAAGAAAAAATCTGATGGTTTTTAAAAAAAGGAAACAAAGCTTATGCATATAGGAGGTGGGGAATGTATATAGGGCAGGCAGGGGAATGAGAATAAATGAGGATCAAGATTTGTCACATACAGGGACAAATTTTCAATGTTGAATGTGATCATAATGTATATACAAAATGTACCAATATAATCAATAAAAAATTAAATTAAATTTTAAAATACAAAGCAAAACATGTCTTTTGCTGCTGAGAAAGCTTTAGTTCATTCGCTTAGAAGGCATCTGAGTGTTCCTTCTTTCTGGTCTCGCTTCTGGCCTCTTGCACACAAGATCCTTTTATCTTTTTTACCCTCTTATCTCTAGTTAGGCTGGTAGTCGGAAGAAGGACCTTTGAAGCCCTCAACACTCTGAGAGTCCTTGGAAGGCTGTGAAGACCCTCACAGGGCCACAAAAGAGCATTTTCATGGTGGAGATTCTATAGGAGTTCCACTTCTTGTTAGCACGACTGCATTCATGGTGCACCTTGGGACTGTCTGGTCTTTTTTCTTTGCTACCGTGGATGCAATCAGCACTCAGATTGGGAATGACCAAGGAGGAGGGAGAAGGAAGACAGAGAAGAAGAGAATCCTGTCCTGCAATAAACCTTTTATTGAGTGAGGTCCAATAAATTTACCAAGAACTAGGAAATCAATTCTGAGCTGTTTTTGTCAACTCCGCCCTCTTTGTTTTCTGGGGATTGAACCGTAGCTCTCCAGAGAGAAGCAGGGCTCCTCCTGGAAGTGCAATGATGTTGAAGAGCTGGAAAGTCCACGCTGTTATGTGTCTGACAGTGCTTCATGTCCCTGTCTGCTGGACTCGGTATTTGTCACCTACAACTCACTCCACATGTGTACTTGCATGTTCCAGTTCACACTGGCCTGGAGGTAGAGGGGACATGTCCATGTTAAAACAAGAAAAGGATTTCTCCAGCTCTGCAGCCCTTTTTACCCAGGCTTCCCACCTCCTCCAGCCTCTACCTGAGGACACTGTACAGGTGCTCG
The DNA here is from genome assembly GCA_004026965.1 of Petromus typicus. NCBI lineage: Eukaryota > Metazoa > Chordata > Mammalia > Rodentia > Petromuridae > Petromus > Petromus typicus. Next base: position 31,755 of record PVIR01003435.1, read on the forward strand.
TCTACACCCTCTCCAGGCCTTGTCTACAGGATAAATGAGGAGCCTGCACTTTCTCTCCTTCTGCTTCCCTGCACCGAGCGTTCTGTTCCTCAGTCTTGAGTTTGCTCCTCCTCCGTGGAGCTCTGCGGCCTCCTCCTTCCTCGTGCAATTGCCTTCCCTACTTCCAGACTTGCCCTGTGCCTGCTCCTTTCTCCTACCCTACTCCTCCTTCCAACTGCTCCTGATAGTGAAGTGTTTCTGGTAGAATCAATGGTTTCATTAGTTTTCTTTCCATATTCATTATTCTTAATTTAAAAGCAGGTAAGTTAAATATGCACTGGTCTCATAGAAAAAGCTTCCACGAAGTTGAAGTCAAGTGAATAACCCATACGATAAAACAGCATTCATCATTTCTGTCGTGTGTCTGCCTACGTACATTCTGTAATGGTCTTATGATGGAAAGACCACAAAAAAGCAATATCTTGTCAGGCTCTCTTCTTTGATTTGATCTAAGGAATTCAGCCAAGCTCTGGCAGACAGTGCAAAGCCATATGGGCTGTTGTGAAGCCCAGAAAATATCTCTGTAGCTGGATCCTCTCAGGTATTTGACTAGTAACTGAAACTTGGCTTGGACCCAGCACTGAGGGGTAGGGTCCTGCCAGGGGAGGCTATGGACTGAATTGCATCTTCCCAAGATCCATAACCCCAGAGTGATTGTAGTAGGAGATAATGCTTTCAGAGTATAAAGTGAAGTGAGTTCACAAGGATGGGGCTTGTATCCAGTAAGGATGTGGTTCTATTAAAAGAGAAGGGAAGGAAAAAGGAAGAGAGGAGAGGGGAGGAAGGGAGGAGAGAGGAGAAGAGAGGGGAGATCCACCACACAGAGACATCAGAAGAATGTAAGAGTCTGCAAACTAGGAAGAGAGGCTGCATCAGAAAAGGAATCTGCCAGCACCCTGATCTTGGAATTTCCAAACTGCATAATGGTGGGAAAATAGATCCTTGTTATGGAGCCAGTCTGTGGCACCTTGTTGTAGCAGTCCGAACTGGCTGATACAGGGGCCGCAGTGCCCCAGCCAAGTGATGAGGGGCAAGACTGCAGCAACGTGGAATGATTTTCACACACAGATTCCTTCCAGCTCTGGAGCGCGAGCTCCATAACCTACAACAGGCTCGGTTTATTTACCCAGCTTCTGTGGGAACAGCTCAGGCAGGGGATGGAACTTTGCTGAAAGGAATAAAACCTTTTTTACTTCTCTGGTGGTTTCTCTATGATTTCTTCTTTCTTTCCGAATTTCATCTGTAAAAACTTCAGTTTGTTGTTTTTTTTTTTAACAGATGATGAGGTCTCTTAAAAGTAACTATAATTACTACATCCCTCAGAATTAACTGTAATTCCATGATACTACTAATAAGCATCTAGTGCTCACATTTGTATCTTGTAAAGGCACTAGAGTGAACATTTTGATTTGTAGAAATTGTTTAGACATGGAGCTCATATTAGGCACACCCATGGCAAATAGTGGCTATCTGTCATTTTGCATAATCTATTGGGTCCTAGTTCATCGTTTATTGCCTTGAATTATTATCATTTTTGTTAAAGAAATTGGGTGATTTGTCATCTAGATCTTCTCAGTTTGGTTGCCCTCCTAAATCTCCATGGAGTTTTAACACATTGTTTGCTCCTCTAGTTTCTTGAAAATGGGACTTGAACTCAGTGGCTTGACCAGAATCAAGGTGACTCTAATTGAAGACAGTTTCATGAGAGGTAAAATATTTTTCCATCTGACCAGTCACTTATCTTTGGATAATATAACAGCAGCGAATGATTGATAGAGCCTTTACTTCACTGAGATGCCAAATGATGACATTCTAGCAATCCTTTACATTTAGTAGCCAAATAATTCTATGAAGACAAAACTACATCCTGATTAGCTTGGGCTGCTATAACAAAATGCCTCGGAGTAGCTTGTAGACAACAGTCTGAAAGTCAGAAGTCAGCAGATTCAGTGTCCGGCAAGGACCACCTCCCGGTCTACAAATGATACCTTCTTCTTGGTGAGTCCTCAGGTGGCAGGGGCAAGAGAGTTCTCTCACACTTTTATAAAGTACTAATCCCTCTCTTGACAGCCTCACCCTCAATATGAAATCATCTAATTATCATTGGATTTCAGCATATGAATTTTAGGAAGGCACAAATATTCACTCTAGTATTTTCTCAATTATCATTTAGTTATCAAAGATTCAGTTCAGGGCCAGGAAGGAAGTTCAGGGTCACTGTATGTGTCTGGCAAGGGCAATCTTGAGTTTGATTCTTGGTACAAAAAAGAGGTTCAATTCCTATAGGAGACTTAGGACAAATGCTTAATTATATATCTTCACTATTAATGATTACATTAGTGAGTTGGTTCATCAGCATTCTCTATAGGTTATCAATTAACAATTACTTTGATTTTCTTTTACATTCTTCCCTCCCTTTTTCTTTTCCTCCCTATCTTTCTCTCTTTCTTTCTTTCATATAATGTTAAAATTATACAAAATTCAGCCAAGAAAAGATTTTTCAGTTTGGTTTGTGAGCCCTTTTAACATAACTTACTGATCTTTGATGTCTTCCTTTCTTCCTCTCTGATCTGAAAAAATGTTCCAGGTTTTTCCAAATGTTTCTAACACAGACATGCAATCAGTTACTTCACCAAGCAACTTCATTTCTGTCCAGGTGGTAATGGTATCACAAGATCACAGTGTGAGCACTGGGAATACACAATGCCATGAGGATGATTTTCATTTTTTCAGGATTTCCAATAAAAATCTATATCTTTATAATATCTACATAATATATATTTGTGTAGAAGCTAGAAAGAAACAGATTTTTGGAAAAATCAAATATGTCATGAGAATAGATTGACACTTCCAAGTCAAATTTAAGAGTCAGGAATTAACCTTTGCTACCTTCCTTATATCCAATATCTCACACTGGTAAAACTGTCAGTGGCATTGGGAATTATATAATTATAGTACCATACTGTCACTTGGTCACTTTATTTCACAATAAAATCACTACAAACTTAAAAAATAATACCAGCATTTATCAATGGTATCAATGTTCTACCTAGCTTAAGATTGTCCCCATGGCGTTTGTCCTTAAGATACATCCTACTAGAGATGTCTAATCAAATGATTCTGCTTAAAGTCTCTGGTCTCTCTCATACGGTTATCTTTCAGAATATAATATTAGGAGATCTGTGGAAGACCAAGCCACAGCAGAGGTAGAAGACCCAAGTAGAGAAAGACCTGTTGTTCCCCCCAAGGAAATCAATTAAATGTGATGTGAACAGAACAAATCAGTCATTGGCCTAATTAAATTCTAGCAGAGAATGGAAAATAGAAGACAACAATTAAAAATTATTCATGAGTCTCATTCAGCATGTTAGAAGGTTAGCAGTACTATAGCACAGAGAAAAAGGAGCCAGAGTAGGGCACAGGGAGATGTAGGGATGCATTGGGAGGGTGCTGGAGAAAAGGATAATAAGATCAAATCTTGAAGAAAGGCTAACAGCTAAGAAAATATTTGAAGTGTTACAGGCATGAATGAGGTTGATATCCATGAAGAGTGTCCTCAAACAAGGAAGAGCAAGAGTAAGTGTGAAGAAGCCAGGTGGCTAGAGTGACAACAGGACTCACAGGCGAGGTGGTCAGCACAGCTAAAGGCAAGAGCACACGGAGTCCTGCAGATCACTAATGGGTATGGGGAAATAATTGAGTATTTTTCATATATGTTGCTAGAAAAATAGTTAATGTGTTTTTGGCCGATGAAACTCCAAGCACATTTTGGTACATGGTGAGTTTGAGATCTCTATTAGAAAGATAAATAGAGTTCTCACCTAGGCTAAGGATCTTAAAATTGGGACAGATATTCAGACTGAAGATAGAAATTTGGGAGTCTTCAGATATGAGTGGTCTTTAAGTTAACAGTCCCAGTGAAATTGCCAAAGAAAGTATACATAGGAGAGGCAAACCCAGAATTCACCCTGATGAATTCCAACCCTGAGTTTGGGAAAAAGATGACGAATCAGCAAAGGAGACAATGAACACACTGCAAGGAAGACAGAGAGTTGGTCAGCTCTAAATTTACCATCACTTTGCCAAGAGTTTGCGGGTTAAATAAGATGGGAACAGAGGCTGATGATTAGAAGTGGTGAGGTCACTGATGTCTATAACCAGAAGCTGTTCCGGTGGAACGGTAGGACAGATGGGCACAGAGGACATGATGAGAGAATATACACTGCACTTGAGTCCCTTGCCATAAATAAGTACAGAAATGGGTTACTGGAAGTCAAAGTGGAGTAAAGATGGAGCTCTGAGGGTAAAGGAATAAGGGTATGTTTGTATACTATGGGGAAAACCAGTAAGCAAATGAAAAACTGAATGTGGAGGAGGACAAGGGAGAACTGGTAAGCTAATGTCTTCAAGCAGAGAGAGAGATGGGATGTAGTGCACACATGGGTGGCGGGTTGTGCTTAGATGGGAGCATGGATAACTTCACTCTCTGAATGAGCAGGAAGTCTGTGAGCACTGATGAAGGTGCTTGTACAGGGGCATGTTGGGTGGTAGAGGGCTGTGCAGGTTCTCATTGTTTCCAGTTTCTTAGAGAAATAAAAGTGAGGTCATCAGATTGGAGTCTAGAGATTTACAAATTGTGGAATAATTATTATTCTCTCTTTAGCTGCAGAGTAACTGCAGCACTTATAGTGGGAACTCTTCCATACCTCTTATTAGTTCCACCTTGTCTTCTCAGCAGCCTCATTGTCCATGTGTCAGTATTTTCTTTTCCAGTCAACACATTTTGCCATTATCCCTTTTCTGACTGTTTTGTCAGTTGTTGTTTATTTATTTCTGTACTTTGTTTCTTGTCATTTATTTCTGAGGGGAGGGAGTATTTTGTTCTTTTTATTTCCCTTAACTTCTAGTGAAGGATCCTTAGCTCATGAACTCTCAGCCTCTCTTTTTATTTGACATATATTTGTTTTTAGTCTCCTTTATGATGTCTGTTAGCTGTCTTCCACAAGTAGCTAAATATTTATTAGTATCAGCTCAGATATTGTCTATTATACAGTATGTTTTATTGAGGAAGCTTTTAAACTTCTAAAAGTTAGGTTTTAATCCTATCCATTCATTTATGTGATTGATCATTTCTTTATTTTTGTGGCACTGATGATTGAACCCAAGGTCTTTACATTGAGCTATATCCCTAGCTAGCCCTTTTTTAATTTTTATTTTCAGACGGAATGTCTCACTAAGTGACCCCGGCTGAGCTGAAACTTATGATCCTCCTGAATTAGCCTCCTAGAGTTCTGGAATCATAAGCATGCACCACCACTCCCAAATTAACTTTTATTACTTATTTTTAGCTTAGTGACACTGTAATTGAGTCACACATTATAAAATTGTAGCTCTTTAAATTTTATTAAGACTTACCATACGAGTTTTTATTTGACCTTCTGCTATACACAGTCTGCATGATAGGGAAGTATATGTTAGTGGATACAGTTCTCTATGTGCTTTGGGGCATGTGTGTAAATTATGTTGTTTAAATCTTTCATAGCTTATCATATTGTCTTATGCTAAGTTTATCAGTTACTGAGAGGTATAAATTAAAACTTTCTGCTCTGATGTCAATTTGCCTCATGCTTTCCTTATGTTTCAATGTGTGTGTTCGGTATTTTGGTGATTAAGTCACACTTCTAAAGTGTATTGTCTTTAAATGTGAACATCTAGTTCATCTACATGTAAAGTGATTAACATTAACCTTAGTCATATTAACCTCATCATTTTATGCTTTATATTCATTCAAGCTGTGCTAAATTTTTTCTGTTCCTACTTACTTATCACCTAACAAGCATAGAGTCAATCAAGGGATACCCTTTACCTGAACATATAAAAATCCAAAGATTTGCAACACTATAGTTCCATTCACCCATTTCTACTTTATATATTATTGTAAACATCTGTTAAATCTATCTTATTTTTAAACCCTCAAGATTTTGCCTTTTACTTTCTTGTGCTCTGTTTTATTTTGCACCTCCGATTTTCCATCTATCTGAGGTTCATCCCTTAGTGATCACCTGCTTACAGAAAAAGTCCTCAGTTTTACTCTGTAATGTATTTATTTTACTCTGAAACTGTGTATTTATGCTGCTTTCATTCTTGTCAATCTCAACGTGACTATTTCTTGTATTGTCAGAAATCACTCAGGATACCTTTTCCCTGCCCTTGGCTTCCCTTGTTACAATGAGAAGACTGATGTCAGCAACACTGGTCTCTCCAGGGTCTGGGTAAGTAGTAAAATTAATGGCCCCCAGTGAACCACAGCTCCTGGTTTTCACCCTTGGTGGAGAGAGATACCCCATGTTCCCAACTTACTTGAACTGTCACAGAGCTAAGCCCAGGTAAAACTAGTCAAATAATCCTTCAGCCAACCTATAGAATAACAAAAATAATACTATTACAATTTTAACCATATTAATTTAATAATAATTTTTAAATAAAAAAGAATAAATCATTATTGTTTGAAGACATTAGGTTTTATAGTGATTACTTACACAACAACGTATAACTTACAGAAATATAGTACCTAGAACTGGAGTATTGGCTTTGGAATAGAACAGACAAGAGGCTGAAAACCTGGCCAAGAAATTGCTGATGAATCCTGGAGTTAAGTTAAACACACTTAGTGGAGCCTGGAAAGGCCAAGAGGAATTTTTATTAGAAACTGTTGAAAGGGTAGTCATTGTTTTATACAGTGAAATAATTGTCTTAGGCCATTTGGACTGCTATGACAAAATGCCATTAACTAGCTATCTTATAAACAAAAGAAATTTATTTCTCACAATTCTGAACACTGCGAAGTCCAAGATGAAAATGCCTACAGATTCAGTGACTGGTAAAGCCTGATTCTCACTATATTCTCACTTGCTCAAAAGGATGAGAGGATCTTCTGCAGTCTCTTTTTAAAAGCAGTGACCCCAGTCATAAGGACTCTACCATTGTCAGCTAATCACCTCCCAAAGGCCTGACCTCCTAATGCCGTCATGTCACGAGTTTGGATTTCAGCATGTGGAGGTGTGGAGAGGACACACTGAGATCACATTCATAGTGTAGTTGCTTGGCAGAGTCAGGGAGATGCATGTAAATAAGAGATGGTTGGAGCTATGCCTGAGAGGTCCTGACAAAAGGCTCAAAATATCAGTTGGCCTCACGGAGCTGCCTTTGATAAGACACAGGGTCTACCTGGCCAGAGTGATGAACTAGAAGAAAGTATTCAGTTTGAAAGCAGAATTTAGAGGAAATCTAGGCTGTTCAAGACTTAACTGGGTCACAAATAAAATGATTCGGGTTTGTGTCTCCCAGAGGCCCGTGGCTCTATGGAGAAGTGGTGAAACTTTTGGAAAGTGGGTGCACTGGAAGGTCTTAAGGCCACTGAGAGTGTGGCCTTGGAAAGGATTCTAAGACCTCTGCTTCTTTTTCTGTCTCCTGCTCCCTGGTCACAAGGCAGACAGTTTTGTTCCACTCTCTGTTGCTTGTCATTGCATCTGGCATCCCCACCAGAGGCCACAAAGCAATGGACCTGCCTGATGGTGGCCTGGGCCTCTAAAACCAAAAATTAATAACTTGGTAAGTTCATTGTGTCAGGTATTTTATTAAAGCAACTGGCAGATTTTGGCCTCTCCATTCAGCAAGAATTATCTTTAGGAGAAATATCAAATCAAGGTCTGGCAGTAAATTTCTTTACTGAAAACAAAACAGTGCTGCAAAAATCAGCCGAGCTAGAGAAATGAGCTTCTAAGCATCTCAGTGTGATGCCACCCATAGCTCGATACACTTAACACAGAATGATGTCTGTCTTCTTAGGGCCTCAGTCATTCTCTTCTGAATTTATAAAAACAATATAAATATGCCTTCCTACACTAAAAAGGAATAAAGAATAACTCAAAATGCAAGATGTTCTCTGGACCTTCAATTGTCTACAAGCAAAAAACAACAATTGTTACTCAGCTTCAAACAGGAGCCATTTATTCTCCCAGCTGAGAGATTCCTGAGGGTAGAGCCCAGAATGTGACCCCAGGACCTGCAGGAGCTGAAGAGAATGGTGTTGTGACATGATGATATAGTACAATATGAAATATATATTTACTCTCTGTTTCTTGTTCTTAAAATACAATTCTTTGGAACCTTGAGAGTGTGTCTTATTTATGCTAATGAATGTTTGATACCTGGAAGACCGTGTAGACAGCCCGAGAATGTCATCTGGTTACCAAGAAAGCTAAGGCATGAATAATTAGAGAGCTGAGACTATCAACCCCACCTCACATCAGCCTCTAGGAGGAGGGAGGATCTGAAGTTTATGTTGATCACCAATGTCCAATAACTCTCTCAATCATGCTTATGTAATGAAGTCACCATAAATGTCAAAATGGTGAGAAGGAGTCAGATGAGTGTCAGAGGAGCTGAACATACGGAGGTCCCTAGAGAGTGGCATGCTGGGGAAAAGTGTGAAAGCTCCAAGCCTCTTCTATAAATCTCTCCTAGCTGACCACTTATTGGTATACTGCATCATATATGGCTAAACAGAAGTAAAACATTCGCCATGTCCTATAAGCTGCGCTAGGAAAATTAATCAAATGGGAGGAGGGGGGTCAGGAGAATCTCAGTTTATAGCTGCTACATCAGAAACATAGGTCCCTACTCGAGATTTATGGTTATCATCTGAAGTAAAGGCAATATTATGGGAGGAAGGATGATAAAGAGAAGGTGAAGAGTAGAAGAGAGAAGATAAAGTAAAGGAAGAGAAAGAAAAGAGGAGGAAGAGAGAAGGAATATGAGTGAGCCCATCAAAGATCAGCAGAATACTTGCGCAACCAAGCCACAGAATCATGATGAACAGGAAATCATTATTATTTTAAGTAACTAAAAGTCATTTCTTATATAACAAGGGATAACCGATATAAAGCTAATCTATCCTTTTTCTCTCTAAGTTTCTTGTCCAGCTCAGTTCGTGACTTAGTATACCAGGTCGGTTTGTTGATTTCCTTTCACTTTTCCTGTTTTATATTTATCAACTTTCCTGAATTGCAGTTTTGCATCCCCAGCCCCACCGGAGAGCTCGCAGGCATCGTGCCTTCGAGTATCGCCCGGGTTGCCTTCTCTTTCTACTCTGGCTGCTGAACTCCAGTCAGACACAGGGAAATTTTCTCACTCTATCCCCTCTGAGCCTTCTTCAAGTAACTTCTCTTTCCGCTTCTACACCTCTATGTCTCTTCCTATACGTGTAAGAATTTCTTCTATCTGGTAATTCACTAATCAGCTGTGTTGACTTGCTTTTAAACCAGTCCTTTGTGTGCTTCTGTTCAACTGTCCTGTGTTATTCTTAAAATACCTACTTGCTTCTTTTTCAGATCTACTAGGTCATTTCGATGGTTTCTCCTTACTTGCTGATTCAATCTCGTTTATACAAGCACAGTGAGCAGAATGTTGATGTAAGAGCCAAGTAGCAATTCCAGCATCAGAAGGAGGCACAAGCCTCTCTCAGCCCAGACCACTTCTCTCCTTCCTCATCGATGCTGCCCTGATCATCTGTCAACTTCCTTATTCAGGGGAACTTCATATGAGTTTATTAGATAGTAAAATATATGAAGTACTTATCATATTAGCCATTTGGAAACACGGTGGTACTTTAGCTCAGGGACTACTTCTCCACCATTCTGGTTACAAACTAAATTGGCTGAGAAATGAATCACATTTATTCATCAGGTCAACATTAAGTTTGAGTCAATGTTGAATTTGATTCAGTTCTTGTCCAGCTCATTTTGTGAGCCAAACCTGGGAGAGAATCAAGTTTGTGAGCTGAGGTACAGGTGGACTGGGTAAATTTAATATCATTAAAGTACAGTAAAATTTTGCTTGTAATTCAAAGCACTTGAATATAAAAGCAAGTTTCCTCATAATAGTTGAAATTCAGATGATTCATCCCACAACCCCAAACTATTCATATAAAATTATTATAGTACTATGATATAACATAATAAACAAACTACAAATTATCTACACAAATAAACAAAATAATCTACATTTACCTTTGAAGACATTGTGTCTGGTGAGAGAGAGACAAGAAAATGGACGGTTATGTGTAAAACAACTTTCACCATCACTAGAGGAATCTGCTGTCTGTTAGCTCAAAGAAATATTTTTTTTCTTTTTGTGATCTTTAACAAGGAACCTATCCAATGACATTTGCTTTTGCCTCCTTTTGAGCATTTCAAAGAAATGTGACACTACCTCGCTACAGCCTTATTTGGGTGGTATTTTTCTACAAAATTTTGCACTGTCTCCCACATTGTACACATCTCCCTAATCTCATTTGAAGTGAGGGATTCCTTTGCCTTTTCTCTCCCTCCTCTGCAGATGAGCTGTCCTACCCAACCTCTTGCTATTGGGAGACAATCACCCATAATCCACAGAGAAAGAGAGAGAGAGAGAAGAACCATCGGCTCAGTCAGGATCAAATGCTGTTCAGCATCACTTACTATTTATATTTCAAGATGTCATTCATTTACCAAGTTAAAATTTATTGGAGATGTTTGCTCATCTTGCCGAACACCTGCCAAACAAATTATTAACAATCCAAGATTTTACTGTACATGAGTTTAATATATTATATGACACTCATGGTGTTTCACTCCACTACCTTCACTGTTACTTACATCCAAAGCATTTTCATTATCCTCACTTTAAAAAAAATGAAATAAAATTTTTTTTAATTTTTAAAAAAAGGAACTCGATACTTGGGCCAGAGATTTATCTCAGTGGTTCTGGTACCTGCCTTGCAAGCTCAAGGGCCTGGGTTTGATCCCCAGTAACCACATACAACAAAGCCAAGCATAGTGACTCACACCCACCAGAAATCAGTACCATACCCCAATTCTAGGGGTGGTGGCTCACACCTGTAATCCCAGCAATCAGGAGGCAGAAGCAGGAGGATTGCTGTGGATTTGAGGCTGGCCTGAGCTACATAGTGAGCTCAGGGCCAGCTTGAACTAAAATCGAGGCCCTGTCTCCAAAAAAAAAAGAACTCTATACTCATGAAACACTGACCCCCTCTCTTTGTCTTCGCTAGTTCCTGACGATTTTGTTGTACTTTCTGTCTCTATGAATTTCTCAGTCCAAGTCCCTCATATGAAACTATACAAGGTCTGTCCTTCTGTGTCTAGATTATTTCAATAAAAATATTACTTTCAAGATCTGTTCACCCATGTCATATATCGTGATAATTTGTTGATGGTAAAGTCAAGGCCCATTCTCCCTGAGAGAATTTGTATTCATTTATCCTAGGTGTCTAGAAGCATTACAAGTGTGAGGCCAGATTTAAATTAAATTCATTACTTTAAAATTTAAAATATCATCCAAGAAATACTAAACTGACCTGAAAATGTTCAGAAAGGCCTAAGCATAACTTCTCAGATATATGTTTTTACTTCCTCCTGCTCTGCTCAATCCTAACATCTTTATGAAAAGAGTATTAGTCTGCTAGGATGGCCAGAACAAAGTATCAGAGAATAGGAGAACAAGACAAATAGATGAGAAAATATTATTGAATTCTGAGGTCCTAGGGGTTAGGACCTGTAAATTACGCTGGACTCAATTCAGTCCATAATAGAGGGATAGTGAGGCCTCTATCAAGTTCCCCACTGTAGGGAACCCGGCTTTGGCATCTGCCCTTTTAGCAGCTGGAAGCTGCCAATACCTAATCCTGCAAACAACTAGCTCAGCCAGAACCCTCAGGGAGTGAGAGATCTTGATGTTCTTTCCTATTTAGTTCTCTTGGTTCCCATCTCCGCTTATATTTCAACATTGGTTTCTTCTCTTGGCAGCTCTTTCCTGTTGGTATAATGTAGGCATCCATACTATCAGTATCATTAATGATGTTCTGTTGAATTTTATTTCCTTGATATATGAGCATGTTGTAATAGTGTATTTTCTCACTATATTTGTCTTGATTCCTCAGCAAACAGTTAGAATGACAGCCATGAACATTGAGCAAAGAGTCAATCAGGAAGGAAGTAGGAATGCACTCAGAACTGGTTGACTAAGAATTCTTTTTTCATATGTGGTCCACTATGTTGGTCTTCTGTATTGTGCATTTTCATATTTCCGGGCTCCAAAGTGAAGGAAGTCATTGTTATCATTCATATGTTAAATATAAGGTATACTTCAGGGTGAAAAAAAAAAATTCAGTCAATATTACTAAAATATAAGGCACCATGAACACAGGTGAAATGAGTATTATTAGCCAAACAGAGTAACAATTATATTCCAGGCCTCTAAACACACTCTGTGATACACATTCATTCTTTCAATGTGACTGTCGCCTTGGACTATGTTTTCTGCATTCCCAGAATCAATTGACTCCATTGAGAGATATACCTGTGTTTGGCCTGGCTTCCAGCTCATCCCTTCTTCCCCATTATGCTCCTCCAAAACATTTGCTTATTAGGAACTTTTTCCTGAGCCATGAGCAAGGATTTGAAACTGAGAAACACTGAGTAAGTGTTGGTACATAACTTGACAGAGGAATTCTTTTCTCAGTCCTCTCAGCTCCTGCCTTGGCTCCCCTAATCCTTTCCACTCTTCCTTCTGATGTGCCTAAGAAGGGAGAGAAAGCGTCACTCATCCCTCACTTCCAAAGGTCCCGGGAGCACGTTCCTCATTTGACGAGGTGTCCTATTTATACTGGTGACCTTCCCCATTTGCACAGCTTGAACAGCTGCACAATATATATAACAGAATGGAAAGTAACATGACACAGGTCTCAGACAAACTCGGGAAAGGGATATGTACCCCATGCCCAGTCCAACTCTAAGAGGCTATGCTTCTTTCAGCCTATGTCATAAAAATAACAACAGGCTGGCAGGAAGCAGGGCAGGGGAGAGGTGCCTTTAGGGAACATAATTTTGACTGCTTGACCCCAAAGTCTGAGGTAGAGAAGAATATATCTAAGAAAAGAAAGATTGCTGATAGAACTTTTAGTGAATGATATACTTTCACTTTTAAATCTGAAACACTTTCAAAAGCACTAACCATCCCACTCAACAGATTTAAAATTTGTAGATTTATTCATCAGTCTACTGGAAATCCAGATTCATGTTCCTCATTATATTTATGTCTGTTTTATTTTGTTTTTAATGATTAAGAATAGCAGAGCAGTGAGCACCGAGCAAGGAGCTGAACTCAAAGTAGGAATTCACAGAATATTTGTGAAATGTCTAAATGCTCTTTGTTATTACATTGTCAAGCTTGCTGGTCTTTTATACTGTGAATTTTCCTATTTCTAGGGTCCAAAGTGAAGAAAGTATTCTCAGACCTGTCTCACACCATATCCCACTCCTAATGGTCACTCAACATGTGTGTTGTCATTAAGAAACTATTACAATCACAAAAGTGTGTGCAGGAGCACATATGATGGGTGGCAAGGAATCATCCTATTGAGAGAACACCCACTGGGTACATCAGCTGCTCAGGAAATCAAATTAACTCTCTTCCTTATCAACTAGGGACCTTCTCTATTTGACCACTGAGCTCAGCTCGGGACTATAGAGCAAGAAAGCCAAGGTCAGGGGGAGCCGTCAGCCTGGCTTCTGGCTCACCCATCTTCCCCATGGTGCACCTCCAAAGCAAGCACTGTGCTGGGGCTCAGACTACTGCAATCACTGGATGCAGCTCTGGAAGACACCGTCCTACACCTTCATTATCCTTGTCTTTGAAACACGTTCTCTCTTGCTAATAGCGTAGCAGGAAGATGGTTATGTTGTTTTGCAGTTATTAAGCTGTCAGCGCTGCAAAGAAGAAAACACAAAGAGCATACAAACCCACGAAGGTGTTCAAATACTTTGGAAATAAGAGTATTTTCCGTTCAATATCAGAAGAACATGGGAACTTATTTCTTTCAATCTCACCCCCATCCAATTTTACCCACTAGCTATTTTCTGGAACATAAAGTAATTTTACTTCCTGTTATTATTCCTTTATCAGAGAAAGGTAGATTTTGGATGGGCAAGTCACTTCCCCAATAGGAAGTAAAATCTGTTCCCAGAATTCCAAAGGCTTCAAGGAGGAAATACAGAAAAGGAAGATACTAGAATTGCTTGTCTGTAAACCTTGAAGCTTTGTTCTAGGTAGTCTGAGGTCCCTTCCTGCTCTGGAACTGTAAAATTCTGTGGTTTGAATGAAAAAATGTGGACAAGAGGAAGGAAGGCTGAGTGACATGTTTGACAATACGTTAGACATAACTTGCAGCAGGACTTGGGATGCAAGACTGACCAAAGGGATACCGGAGCTAAAGGTGGAGAGAATCTTGGGTAGAAAGACACTGAAAAAGATAAATGTAGCTCAGGAAACCAGAAAAAGGCGTAGAACTTGGAGGAGACTGGATTCTGCTTATGAGACCATTTATACAGATATCGAGAAGCTCTACAAGTCAGAATTTGTAAATCCCAAGTAGCTGGTGAGGAAAGACCAAGAGAATTCAAGACTTATCAATTTTCAGTGATTGAAATAAAGCAAGGGAGAGACAGCAGTAAAGAGTTCGACTTGGATTCAGGAAGACTCCCAAAGGATGGAATCTTTTCACCCAAATAAGTTCAAGGTAGCTCTCATGGCTTCAGGAATAAGATGAGCTTTCAAAAGCAGCCCTAAGTAAAGCTGAGAGGTGGGTACAAAGTAGTCTATTTAGTAGATTAATGGAGACCACAACAGTAAAAAGGGGGCCCTGTGTCCTCCACCCTTGAATCTGAGTAGATTTTTTTTTTCATCAACAGAATATGAAGGAAGTGATCTGTACCAGATTCTTGTCTCAGACTTTAAGGAGCAAGTACCTTCTATTCTCAGGCCCTTGACATACTTGCTCTTTGAAACCAGCTACCACGCTATGAAGAAGCCAAAGCAGCATCCTAGAGAAGACTACACATAAAGAGGACAACACTTCTAGCCAGTAATCCCAACTGACTTTCAGGCAACAGCCCACATGTGATAGGAGTGAGCCATCTTGGAAGTGGTTCCTGAAGCCCCGGTGAGCTACCCCAGCTAATGGGAGATAGAGCAGAAACAAGCTGTCTCTACTGAGGCTGGCCTGAATTGCAGATTCATGAGCACAACAAAAGACTTTTGGGCTGATTCGTTATGTGTCAATAAACAACTAGAACGTTCATCCAACTATTGTCCATATTTATACATACATACCTAAATAGATTCGTATGCATATGGAAATTTCTAGAATAAAAATGTTTTCTGTGGATAGAGAAACACAGCGGCCTTATGTGATTTAGTGTGCAAGCCCTAGGAAAGTTTTTCAAAGGGTGGTCTGGGAATCCATAACCCTTTACATCAGCTTCCCTTGGGGTGCTTGTGAAATAGATTACAGGATGCAATGACTCAGCATCTTCCAGAAAGGAAAAGAATCTACATTTTTCACAGGTGCTGCCAGGAAATTTTGATACCCCCTTAAAAATGTAGGAATATCGGGTTAAAATTATGGCTCTTGACACTTCTTACACTTATAATCCACTGGAAAACCGCACAAAATACAAGGGTCTGGGTCCCACCTGTAGAGTTACTGGTTTAACAATCTGAGTGTAACTGGACCCTGGAATTTTTCAAAGCTCTAAGAAGACTTCAGTGCAGCCTGGGCTGGGAACGGTTGAGTGAGGAAATTGGAATCTTAGAGTCGGTACCATCTGAGCTGCAGAGGAGTCTGTTGGCAACATGCGCAGGGAAGAGGGCTTTAGACAGTGGCCCTCAGAGAGGCGTTAGAGGAGGCCATCTGTGAGGCTGCAGTGCTCAAAAGAGCAGTAGGAACTCTCCTTCATCCTGTGTGATGAGGACAAAATTCAACACTATGAAATGGAAAATGGGAAGATATGGAAGAGCACTCTGCAGCCATACTTCTGAACTAACAGGGAATGAAAACAGTAAAGCACAAGCTCAAATTTTCCTTCAGGATTGTGTTGAAAATCAGTCTGTGCTGCTAACAAAATTTCTGATTCTCATCTCCTTTACAAAATCATTTGTATCTCCACTTTAACTCTTTATTTCTCTCTTGCTCTAACTGCATATTTTGGGCATCTGCCTTCCAGTGGTGTGCTGAATTCCTAAAGAAGTAGGTGTCTGGGGACAGGTGGTAAGTGTCAGGAATATGCAAAGTGTTTCCAATAGACTTAAGGCTGGTAAAAGGGACCAGACACAAATTATTACAGCATGAATATTCAACTTTTCACCTCTCTGTGCTGCTGAAGATAATTTTGTAATCATCTACTTGCCTTTGACCCTCTCCCCACAAAATCCTCAAAACTAAAGAGGGTTTAGATGGGTGAAGTGGTTGAGAGGAAGGAAGAAAGAGTAGGAAACGACACTGGCCCTTTGTTGAGGGTTTTACTTGGATTTGTGGGAGAATTTGAGAAATGAGGGGAAAGGAGTGAGTACTGCTGTGAATAAAGAAAAGAAGCTGCTCTGACAGGAGTAGAGATATCCAAAGAAGAGGATCGTGTGGCCTTTTAAGAACTTTCAGCTGCTCCTCAAATGGCTCATCCATCGTGAGCGACATGCGAGTGCTGCAGGAAGGGGAACCAGTGCAGGATATTGCACGCCTGCTCCAGGGACTTTCTGCTTTTTTGTGTGTGTGTGAATGAGAAACAGGGCTCTTGGCCCGAAGTTCCACACACTTCTGTGCATGTTTATTGATTAGCTGCCAAGAATTACCATATATATTTGACTAGTCGATATTTTAGTAACGTAAGAGAAAAAAAATGAGTTTATTGCAGGTGAACTCGTGCAAATGAAGAAAAAGAAACTCCTGTCAGTCAGAAGTAACCCAGACCATTCTATCTATTCTGTATAAAATCAGTCTCTTGTGAGGAACAAAGAGACTGCATCAAAATAACTAGTTAATGATATGGATGAGAAATGGCTCTGAGTGTTTGGGGGTGGAGATGGTTCACATTGCACAGAGTCCACTTCTTTCCATTTCCCTAATTATATATTCTTTTTTAATTTTTTGAGACAGGGTCTCGATTTGTAGTTCAGACTGGCCCTGAACTCACTATGTAACCCAAGCTAGCCTTGAACTCACAGCAATCCTCCTGCCTCTGCCTCCCAAGGGCTTCGATTACAGACATGAGCCACCACACCTGGCATTGTGGTATGTGGTACCGGGGATCAAACTTGGGACTTTGCACCTGCCAGGCAGACACTAGAACCACTGAGCTAAATCCCTGGGCCATTCCCAATTCTTTGCAGTTGAGTTGAGACCATATGGCTAGGCCTGGACCGTGAAGTGGAAATGGTATTTGTCACTTTTAGTGCATTTCAAAGTCAGTGTGCTTCCGCTACTCTTTTCTTGCCTTTTTTCACCATGGCCTGGAGACTCTGTGTAGCAGACAGCATCCTCTAAGATAGAAGCAATATGACTTCAAAATTTCTCTTTTGAGAAAAACTACAAAGGGGAGCCTGCCCAGGGAGATGATACGAATAAGAAGCACATTTTCATTATATTAAGGCACTGAAGTTAGAGGCTTATTTGTTACTGAAATGTAACTCAGCTTTACATTGACTAACATAGTCCCCAGTGGAAATGGGAAGGAGTCTCTCTTATTCTTCTTACTAGAAAATTATGGGAGGAAATCCTATGTGGCTTCTACTTTATAAGTCAACTCAGACTGTCATTCATAAGTCATTCAGTTCAAGCTGCAAGGACAGATGAAACACAAGTATTATGAAGAAGGTTAATTCTGTGTCTATTTGTCCACATTTCCTGAGGTTCATATTCATCTCCTAACCTATGTGGCAAACTTTTCAGTAAACCAGACAGTATTTTCCTGAGCTGGAAGTCTGGGCAGAATTCTGTCCTGAACTTGAGAAAGATGTAGTAATACCTTTGAAAAGCAACTAGTCTTAGTCAGCCTAATACTTTTTAACATTGCCTTATTTATTCAACTGTGGTTGAGGACTCTGTAGAATCAGACTGTCTAACCAAAGGTCTCAGTCCTCAAAGATGTTTTGCCCAGGGCTGGCTAACTTAAAGAAAAAACTGGCCTTTTAAAGGATTATCGCTCTCAGAACTTTAAAACGGAGACATGAGAGGCTGGGGTTGTAGCACTTACTGGGTAAGCACAGGCCCTAGGTCTAGATTGCAGAGAGAAAGAGGGAGGGAGGGAGGGAGGGAGGGAAGGGGAGAATGCTACTTAGCTGTACACAAAAGGACATTTATTTTTATGTTTACATAAGTAACAATCAGCACCAAGTTGAACCAGATTGAGATCTCAAAAATCCTTTTTTTTTTAGCATGAAGCTAAGAACTTTCCTTAAAAACACCCAGCAAGATCATGTTTGTAAAGCTCATGTTGGATAGTGCATAAGAAAGTGTTTTATAAACTATTTGTAGTACTGTCCACAGACATGCTCTCCCCCTTTGATTTCAGAAAACTACAGTATTATCATCTTGTTTTTAAAGTGCTATTTAACCACAGGAGAAGTTTTAGCCTCTTATGTGGGCAGCTGCCCTGTAGGTGCCTTTGTCCTTAGCTGACAGAGCTGCGCATGTCTTCTGTTGTTGCCTATCTCTGCTTCAATCAAGCACAATCTGGTTATTATGTGAGTCTTATTTTTTTAAGCACCAAAACCCAGCATTTAGCCTGTGGGTTTCTTTATTTCCATCTAAGGACTCCTGGCAGACGAGACATCTTTCCCTCTGACAGACCTTTAAATGATTCTTCATGCTTTTGTCACATAATTAAAATTAGATTACTTCAATTCCCCGCTGGCCTGCCTGAGTGGGGGCCCTTGTAAAGCCTCCAGCTGGCCCAGGGGCCTTTGAAAGGAGGAATATGGTCCAAACACCCTCCGCCTGGAAGTCATTGTGCTCTTTGCCAGTTAGGCAAGATTTACTCCCAGTTTATCAATGGCTGCTTCTTTTCTAAGGGTTGCATTTTCCATTTGAAAACACTTGGAGTCAAAGAGATTGGCATGTGTGTTTCTCAGAAGTTGGGCTGCTCTGGGCTCCCATTTTCTGGTACCTAGTGAGCTCCCCACTTAGTGGCTTACCTGGCAGGTCAGCTGAAAGATCAAACTGCTGAGTGTAGACGTGACAGCGTGTGTTGCTTCCAGGTAATTGGGTTTTGAGCCAAAGTTGAATTCAAAAACTCTCTTCTGTCTTCCTTGGACCCTTCTCCTTTAAACCTCCTCAACGTGCTGCCAACAGGACACTGCTGGCTGGGTTTCCACAGCCTAAATTAGGGCTCCATGCTAAGCAGCCCGTGCACAGCAATGTAGACAGCACAAAACAGCCTCTCACAATAACACACCTACTCCAGCTGAATTCCTAACATCTGCCTCTCTCTCTCTCTCTGTCTCTCTCTCTCTCTCTCATTTTCCTTTAAAAACAAAGGGAGATAAAGATGAGGGCTACTCTTTGTCAAGGGAATCTCAGCTCCCTGGGCTGTGAAGACAGCTCTGTCTGGCAGGCCCGGCTTTTTCTCCAGTCCAGTCTCTCCTCACAGTCTTTCTCCAGGTCATTTCAGCTCCATTGTCTTTCTCTTCTATGACACAGCTGCAAAAGACAGAATGAGAATCTGACCATGTGTAGTATGGACTCCTGTGTTGGCAATCTCTTTGCACTATGACCTCAAAACAGTGACTTACCCTCTCCCAACTTTATTTCTTGACCATGAAATTAGGAGGAGTAATACATACTTCAAATGACTGGGGAAGGTTAAGAATAATACAGTCAATGTCTATAGTAGGTGGCTTATCGTATCTTCTTGAGAGTGGAGAAATTGCTCTTTTATGCTTAGTTATTAAACATTGCCTCCCTCTTCTATAAAAGGCAGTTCATCTTGCTGGTCTATTTATTACTGTTGTTCTGAGCAACTCATGATGAGATGGATCTCTTTAAAAAGATAGCCATCATCACGTTTTCTGCTAGAAAGTCAACTGTTTTAGTGTGTGCTTGAAGGGGGTGGGTTGTGTGTGTGTAAATGTGTGTGCGAGCGCACACGTGCATGTTTAACACTTGCTGAGTATTCAAAGTATGCCGGACACTGTGATCTGTGATAAGCACCTGGCAGGGATCCTTTTATGTGAGATAGATTTGTTTGTATTCCCATTTCACCAATGAGGAAGTCAAGGCTGCAGATCCAAATTTGCCTACAAGTCTTGGAAGGTTTGAAGGAGAAAAGAATGCGAAGGTCCTTGCAAACCTAAGATATTTTTTACCATCCTGACCCCCAGACCACTCTGTCTTGAATCTTGAGGCCAGTGGACCTCCACCAGTAGGGAAGCTATCTGTGTTGCCATCCTGGGGACATTGGGACATTTGGTCCTGTCTGGAGAGCTCAGTGATGGTCATGGCTGGAAGGCTGGGGGTGGGTAAGAACCAAGGACACCACCAAACACTGACAGTACTCAGGACAGCTCTCTTCTCCTCCCCAAACCTACACATCCAGCCTGGAGCCGTGAGGAGTGCAGAGGCTGAGCGGCCTGCTCCACCTCGGGATGGGACTTGTCGCCAGAGGCCGCCCTCGGGGAATTGGGGCTGCAGAATGAAGAAACTTGCCACGTGACTTCCCTGTCCTGACAAAGTGACCCGATTTACTCAAAGGTCATCTATGGAAGATTGGGAGCAGCAAAACTTTAGACAGTGTTTAAAACATTTAGAAGGCCATGTTAAAATGTTTGAAAATTAGAAAATAATGTGACAATATGCAGCATGGGATGTATAGCAAACACACCTAGTGTATCTCATGGCTTTTTGATAGCATATAGGAACTGACATCATTAGTGTTCAAAAATGACAAGCTATTCAATGAAAGTAAAGACTTAAGGTGAGCAAAGTCTTGTACTCACAGCTCAGAGAACATTGCTAAAGGTATTTTAACACATACTTTGATGTAATATGCTGCCAAGAAGTAAGAAATTGTTGAACAAGGAAAGAAGATTGGGGACAAATAGCAAAGATTCTCTCTCCTTCATTCTCTGTCTCTCTCTCTCTCTCTCTCTCACTCTTTCTCTGTCTCTCTCTCTCTTTCTCTCTCTCTTTCTCCCTTCCTCCTTATAATTGCATTCATTGCTGATGAATCTAAAATGATCTCAACTTTTTCTAAAGTTTGAGGGAAAAGGACAGAAAACAAAAAGATTATAAAAGGTGTCAATGAGCTTTATGACATTTGCTTTTTGTTTTTCAAAGTGAATTTCTACTTAAATCACTACCAGTCAAGTTGGCTTTTAACACATATTTTCACGATAAAGTTGCAATGTAAACTGAACCATTTGGAAGAATGTGGACTCTAACGATGAAGCTGGGAACCTGGCTCAGCCATTAGGTTCAGAAGGCAGAAAATCCAAGACCAAGGAAAAGATTGTAATCTTCAGTTCTTTTAAAATCAGAAGAAAAATGAATATATTACCATTAAATAATAACATTTTTCTAGTTTGATAGGTTCTTAAATATGAATAATAAAACTTATATAAATGAATATAAAAGAATGAATCCAAGCCAGGTGTGAGAGCATGTGCCTGCAATCTCAGCACTCTGGAAGGCTGAGTCAGGAGTCCAGAGCAGGCAACTTTGTGACTTAGCAACACTTCACTCTGCATTAAAAACAAGAATTAAGAAGAAGGGCTGGGGATGGCCCTGGATCCAACCCTCAATAAACACACACACACACACACACACACACACGAATCCAACCTACATTAATTCTTTCACCAATGTAGACATAAAATTTCATTTTAAATGTTTTAAAAGAAAGGGGCCAGTGAAGGCATTTGGCACTAAACGACACTAATGGGACAAGAAATGCTGTGGTGCTTTCTACTTGTCCAGCTTTGCCAAGAAGTCAATATCTGTAAGATACGGAAATAACTGAAGCTTACCTATTGAAGCAGCAATAGCTATTTTTATTTGAGCTACTTTATGAGGGGAAGAAATCTAAGATAGCCTAGAAATCTTGCTGCCTTCTTCATGGGAGTGTCATTTAAATTATCCTTGATGGTTTGGTGGTTCAAGGTGAACATTCACAGTACAGGAACACAGAACCCTCATGGGCCCCATTGATTACATCTTCCAATTTGTATTTGCACTATGTTTGATTCTTTATGTGGATAAGACACCTAAGCTGACTAAGAGTATAAAAGGTGTCAGTGAGCTCAGTGACAAAGATAGCGGCTTGATAGTTGAGAGTATGTTCATCATAATCCTATGCATGACTTGTTGTATAACCTGGAGTAAATTGTGTACTAGATGTGTGTTTAGCATGCCACAAATGCTTGTATGTGTTTCAGAACATGCTGCAAAGATCCAGGGGTTGAGTCTGATGTAGAACAAAAGGGAAAGGGAGCCTGTGGTGGGGAGTGGCCGGCCAGCTGAGCCCAATTCACCTCTGAGTGCCAGCTTGCCTAGGAGGTGTGCGCTTTCACATCTAATGGCTCAGGGTACTTGCTGGCTCCTTAACATGAAGCTCAGGCTTGGTCCTTCTCTTACTCTTCCCTGAGAAATCCAAATAGATCACTTTCCTAAGAAGCCACATAGTCTTGTGGTTCCTCTCTGGATCCTCTTTGTATGTGGGCCTTGGAGACACCCAAGGGTTTGGTTTGGCATTATTTGCTATCCGTAATTGCACTATGATGGTTCTTGCCATAAATGATTATGTATGCACCTATATGTATATGAGAACACGATCTGCTACCTACTACTTGTCCAAGCCTGAACTACCACTTCATGGATAAAAACCATCTTTGTTGCATGCCTATCACTCTAGCACCAATACATGGCATTTGGATGAGATTCTCAGGTGCCCACAGAGATGTTAGTCGAGTTTCTTATAAGAACAGGTAGCTATAACATCTCAGGGCTGCTTTTCCTGCCCTATGGTGTCTCCTTTGCTAATACTGAGGGCTGACAGGTATGACTAAGTGGAAACTGTTGGTGGTATTGCAGAAGCCCACAGACACTTACCAAGTTGACAAAGTTGGGAGCCTATTTGCTCACTTGCCAGGTGTCCTTGGGCTTCTGAACTGGTTGCGTGGCCTGCTCACTATACCTAACTGCCACTCAGACTCTGCACAGGTAATACCAGGGCCCTCAAAGTCTGGACACAGGAGAAGAGGTGGCCTGTCACTCATCGTTTTACTGTGGCCACCTTAAAACATCTCTGAATTCAAGGTCAAGAATGGCTATAAAGTGTAGTCAGTGGCCTAACTGCACTTTGGAAATGGTTTCCTGGTGTGGAGACATCGTTGATGCCTGTTGAAAGCTGCTTACCACCCCCCTTTTGTTTTGCCCATTGTTGCAGAGCCCAGCTGCCCCAGCTGTAGCCTGATGCTGGCCTCAGCCGAGTGGTCTTCCTTTTGTCTGCTACCCCAAGCTCTGTACCATGCTTCCTGGGATTTCTGCCAAGTCTCCCCACAACTCTACGACATCTATGGGCCTGCAACTGAGACTTGAGGGAGTCATCACCTTTGGGATCATTGGGGAGCCAGCGAGTACATACTTTTGATGGGAACAATCCTCAAGCATGTTCTAGAAGGCTTCTTGGACAGTTTGTAATGGGCTAGATCCCAAGGGATCACAGGCACAACCAGCACAGGAGATTTCCCTTGAGGTGGGTTCCCTTCCCCGCTCACTATCGCGGATCTTCCCGGTCCTACTCCTTGGTCTCATTTCCCTGTGGCTGTACATAGGTCTTGCCATGCTTTGAGGGAGGCTAAGAGCGTAGAGAGGGATGTAGGAACAGACAGCATGGTCTAAGTGTTCCACAGCCTTTAGCCAAGGCCAGCAACAACATTCCACACAGAGCACCCAAAGAAGGAAACTGATTTCAGCACCCTGTAACTTATGCTAATATGTGTTTGTTGCTAACGTTATGAGTGTCCTGTAAATTGCAGGCTTGCAACCTTCCAGTGGGTTTGACAAAAGGAGGAAGGCCCCTAAAATTGCTCAAAAATGGGTAAGAGGAAAATTACCATGATTAGGGAAGAAGAAATTTAGCAAATCGCTCTTATCACTGAGTTTAATGGACTTGCTCCTTCCAAACTAAAATGTTATAAAAATATTTTGGTATCCTTAATTCACAATTGTATTCCCTGATCAAATGTCATCTGCAAACATCCCCGCTGGTGTCCTTGAAGGAACATTTTTGGCATCTGTGTAGAACCAGCCTTCAATAACATCAGAGAAAGTAATTGTAATGTAAAGGAATATTATATAAACATCATACAGAAACCACCACGCTGATTTTTAAGGGATATATTTGAGTTTCAGGTTTTGTTTTTAATTTTCCTAAGAGTCAATCCATGAGTTTCTTTAAAGTAGAGATGCTGAAAGAAAGATTTCAAGAAACTTCTTTTAAATACTTTTCAGTTTTGATTCAAGAATTTAAAAAAAAAAAGAAAGAAAGAAAGAAATGAGCCAGAAGTAACAAGGTAATAAAGCAGGTGAGACCATTTTTAAAGGGCTGGAGAACCAATGAATAATTCTGAAAACTCAGTTGAGAAAGGAAGGAGACGAGGAGGAGGAGGCCTGGAGTGGGGAGCAGAAGGAGGGACATTTATTTTAAAGCGATTTTCTAATTTAGAACCAGGACTGAGAAAGTCAATAAACTGCTACTTCTGTGGCATAAAATAATAAATTTTAACAACCCAATCAATTGTAGAATTTCTTGTCTTCTTCAGGTACTTCTTAAAGATGTTACTGTTTTTTTTCAAGCACCTCTAGACCCAAATAAAGCCTCACTCTCATATTTTCTAATCACATTAGTTGGACTCTGAGGAACACAAGGAAAGTAAATTCTGGTCACGACCCAGAAATCAAGAGTACAGATCTTCACACACTGAGAAAAGTCCTTGATAAAGACCTCACGTCAGGGTCTAAAAGTCACATTGCAGTTAGTTACCAGAAAAAAGACAAATTATCCAACCATTGGTACCAGGACAAGGAGGTGTCCACCTGGAAAATACTAATATAAATTCACATGGCATTTCTTGAATGAACCAAAATAAACTTTAGAGAGGAAGTGTATTTCAATGTAAATGATAAGATCATAAAGCATTAAAAGAAAACAAAAACATTTCGCTATGAAGTTGGCAAAGACTTTTATATGAGTCAGAACAGATACTATAAAAAGATAACTTGAATTACATAAACATTTTTAAAAATCTACAAAGTAAAGAAAGCAAAATAAAAGAGATTAACAATGTAGGAGAACTGACAAGCAGAAAAATATTTATAACTCATCTCGGAGACATCAAGGTAAGCTCCTTATGCAATAGTCCTGTTTTTCCAAGGAGGACAGTTCCAGGACTGCCTGTGGATGCCTGAAATTGTGGCCAGGACTCGACCCCATACCCACTAGGTTTCCTCCTGTACCTGTTTATCTACAATTAAGTTTAATTTGAAAGTGTGGCACATTAAATGAAGAGTTAACAGCTAATAAAACAGAACAATTATAACTTTATGCTACAATAAAAGTGATATAAATATGGTCTGTTTTGAATGAATCAAAATGAGTAGTGTTTTCATTCTACAAATAAGTGAAACCATTGATACAGGGGATGCTAGACACAAAGACTTTCAAGTGCTGGGTGCAGTGTGTACCACTGTAATTCCATCTGTCTGCAAGGATGAGATAGGAGAGTTGAAGCTCAAGTCCAACCTCGGCAATTTAGTGTAAGACATGTCTCAAATAAATACACAAATGTAAAAAAGAACAGGCCAGGGATATAGCTCAGTACTAAGGCCCTGGCTTGTACCCTCAGTAATGGGGGCGGGGGAAGACTCACCAATGGTTCTTAAACAAATTGATGCTTGATGCTAGTCAAATAAAGGAAAATAAAACTAAACCTTAAAGAGGCATAGCTTAGAAGCTTTCCATGAAGATGTTACTGGACTTATTATTCTAACCTGCCTAGGCACCACCTAGACAGGAGTAACAAGAGGTCTTGATTGGGAAGGTCCCAGTGGGACCAGAGAACTTGTATTTCTAACAGGTTTTTGCTGATGCTTGTGCTGTAGACCCAATAATACTCTGTGCAGCAGGCTCTGAGGGTAGCTTGATAACGTTCACTGGAATATAAATTCTTATCTTTGCCATCAATTCTACTTTATTTTATGATAATTACTAAGTATTTTATGATAGATTTATTTGTACATGCAAACTTACATGTAAACAAGGAAATTTATTTCATCATTAATAAAACAGCAGACAATTAGGACCTGTAGGACTTACTCCAATACGGGACCATTTACATACATTATCCATATGATTGGATGTGCAGATGGGAAAAAGAATAAGGCTGGGACCAGAGATTTAGCATAGTGGTTCTAGTGCCTGCCTCACAAGCATAAGTTCCTGAGTTCAATCCCCAGTAACCACATACAACAATACCTGGTGTGGTGACTCACTGCTCATCAGCAGTCAGTACCACATACCACAGTGCTGGGCATGCTAGCTTACGCCTGTAATCACAGCAGTCAGGAGGTAGATGCAGAAGGATTTCTGTGAATTTGAGATTGAGTTCAGGACTAGCCTGAAGTACAAAGTGAGACCCTGTCTCAAAAAAATAAAAGAAAACCCAAAGAATAAACCTGACACTGACATGAAACCGTCTTTAAAATATTTTCATTCTCTAAAGAAATTTCTTAACAAAGAGTAAGGAAACCCACCAATTTGTGCCACTAAATATGTGTGATTTTATTACAGAATATACTGAAGATTTGTTCGAACAAGTTCTGTGCTCTAGGGAGATCTCAGACAGATTTTGAAATGCTTGCAGACACTCTTGAATAACAAACTCATATGTACACACATTTTACTGGGAAGAGCTATTTGCTTCCAGGGTCATTCCTTTTCTGTCTCTCCTGCCATGGCCAATGCTACAGCATCCTACCCCAGACCTGCTCACATCCTACTTATCAGGCCTCATGTATGGGGTCCGAGACGCCAGGAGACCCACCTTGAACTCTCTCTGGTCACTCCTGAACATCCATCTCTGGTTTGAGGACCTAGAAGGCACATATCCATCTTATGTAAACTGCTGTTTCTAAACTCTCTGCTACTTCTTGCTTTATTGTAATAGAAGCAGATATAGATGCTATGGACACTGATGTCGTGTTTGAGGCCCAGAACTGGTGGCAGAGATACCTCGCTGCATAGCCTAACAGTCCCAACTTAAGACTTTACATTAATCTCTAGAGTTCTGAAAATGGGAAACATTTGACCTCACAGGGTCTTCACTCTTCCTTTGCAATTTTTGACTAGTGTGAGCGAAGGTTCTCCCTTTCAGGTTCTGTATACCCACTACTCCCTGCTACTGATGGCTCATTTCTTATCAGTCTAGCAATGCAGTCCCTCATCTAGCCCTCTGTTCCTTTTGTTGGTGGACATTTGAGATTGTGACCTGTTCACTGCCCAGCGTGAGTGTTACTACTTCCTTTAAGATTTTCCTCTGATTTTACTCTTTTTCCTTCCCTTCAAATCCAAGAAATTAGCGTTTCCTGCCTCAAAAGAGAGAGAAATGGCATCAACTCATTCACATTAAGTTATTAGTGGTTCAATATGTCCTTCAGGAGAAAAAATAGAAATTGGTTGATCTTCCCAAATGCCGACATTCCAGCCATTTCAGCATTTGGATGTATGAGACATTTTGCAGCAGAAGATTGTTGTCTCAGACCATTCTAATCACATCTTGTGGACAATTACTCTACTTGATGTCAGCCAGCTACAGTCTTTGCCAAAATGATCAGAACAGCTGTTCCTTTCTGCTACTCAGCCTAGCGGCTTGCCAGGGAATCCCTGCCCTAGTTGAGTTCTTCCTGGGGAAAAATATTTATGTAGTTCATTCCTATTCTAGAATGGGGCACCTTGTGTGTTTTAGCCTAGCAGCAGTTTCATATATGACAAGAGTATAGTTTGGGAAGGAAAAAGAGAAAGAAAGGAAGGGAGGAAGGAAAGAAGAAAGAAAGGGAGGAAGAGGAAGGAAGGAAAGAAAAGGAGAGAAGAGAAAAGGAAAGGGGCAGGGGAGGCAAGAGGAGAGGAGGGGAGTGAAGAGAGGAAGGGCAGGGATGGGAAGGAAAACTTCAAAGTAAACAGCTATATCCACCAAGAACAGGAACTAGTTTCACTGTACTCTGAAATCTTAACCCACGTCAGGGAATTTGTACAGATTGTTCTGGGTGTCTACATTTTGAGAAGAATGATGACAAGTCAGGAGCATTCTCGGAAAAGAAATCAAGACAGTGGAAGGTTGGCACCATATCAACAATAAAAGAAGACTAAAGAAGGATTTGGTGGCTCTTGTCAAAGGTTGAATGGCTGTCACCAGGAAGAGGAACCTCATGGTTTAGGTCTTTGCTGTGCCAGAGAACAAACTAAAACCAATAGATAAAATTTAAGAGATAGAGTGGGAGGAGATCTTGGCTCGAGACATAAATTTAACAGCTACTGGATAGGCATTGGAGGGAAATGACTTTCCCTTTTGCTAAAAATATCCTGAGAGCTGTTTGGCCATCTGTTTGCAATGCTATAGAAAGAAACCTTAGCCTGGTTAGTGGTGGCCTGATTTGATTTTTGTTGGGAATCTTGAGACTAAATCTCACATTTGTGTGAGTTCCCACTTGCCTGTCATTGGGAAAATATACTCCATCCACAAATGCAGGTTAGGTCTCTACTTATTCTATTTGAACTGGGGATTCAGTTGCCTCTGGGTGATCTTTCAGACCCAGCATCTATAGTCCTGTAATGGCTGGTTTCTGTAGTTTCATCTCTACCTCCTTGCATGTACATGTTCTGTAGCTTTTTGTTATCAGTGAGCGTGTGAAATAGATTTTCACTTGGAGGGTTTTCCGTAAGTGCTCTTGCAAAGAAGATGATGTGGCCAATTGTTTATCCAATGGATAGCCTTTTTCTGTCCCAAGAATATGGCCAACATGTCTACGATTCACATTCACAGGACAGAAATGTTGTTCTGGCTTATGTCTTTACTTCTTTGGGCCAATTGGAGAGTTATTTATAAACATTTATTGATTTAGATTCATAAACCAGAGGGCAAAAAGAAAAAAAAAAATCTTGCTGTGCTGGTTGCTATGGAAACTAGCATTTCACACATGTCTTTGCCAACATTGACAGCTCGGAACAGAAACCCAAGTCTACCTGTGGCTTCTAGTTACGTATTTATTCCTTTTACACTTTTAACTGAACATCAGTGAATTCTCATACCAGTTCCAAGTGACAGAATTGTATTGATGTCGACAAATGAATAAATTTTTATTTATTCTTGTGCCGATCCCCATGCTTCTCTTGGGGGCATTTTTCCAGAGAGATGTGACTTCCAGTCAATTTTGATCATCAAGAAGTAAAATGAGTTTACCACAAGTTGAACTCTCTGCCATGTTCAAGGATGAGGATGATATGGATGAAATTTGGATTTTATTTTTTACTTTCAGGGAACTTATATTATAGCTGGAGCCCAGGAGTACAAATGTGAAGCAGCAGGCAGGCCGTACAGGGGGAAAAAAGTATAGTGAAGTGCTAAATTCTGCACCGTGGAAAATGGTAGAAGCAAGGCATGCTGGGTACAGCACAAGCTACAGAAGATGATATGGAGGATTCTGAACTGAACGGCCTGAATAAACTACCTCATTATTTTTGTAACTCATTGAAAGGAAAAACCTATCAGTCCATAAGGTTGTTGTAAGGAATATGTAGGAGAAATTACATAAAGTACCCAGAATAATATTAGATTCATAGCAAGCACACAGTTCATGGGAATTATTATTTATATACTGGAATAATTTTTTGAGATAATAAAGTATGTCTTGTTTTTGCCAGAAAAAGATACTGATTTTATTGGAGGGAGGGTGCTAAAACTTTTAGAATTTTGGCTCTTTTTTAAATAACATAATAAAAACTTATGAATATAAAATCAGGATAAAGAAACTACATATTTAAAATTTAACAAGCTGACAAAATCTAAAAATAGAACACATTGCTTTAGGATGTAAGGATATATTTCATCTAATACTTCTTCCAGCATGTTCTGACTGTGTACTCTTGGACTGCTTCTTCCTATAACATCGATTTTGTAGCATTTTTATACTGCAAATCAAAAGATCATTCAATCGTTCTTCCAACAAAGCTCGTTGAAATTTTTTTTATTGTTGTTGGGACATGCAAACCTTGTGCCTTCATATACTGATGTACTTGCTACATATAGTACTGTGATAAGTTTAAGACTCACAAAGGCAGGATTCTGATAAATCCTATATCGTGTGATTGCCACAAAATAAAGGAAAGTAAAGCATGTGGATATTTCTTTTCACATCACATCATAGAGTATAATTAAAAGAAACCTTGGGTTTTGATAAGTATCCAAGGCTTAAATTTCCCTACATTTAGTGATTGGAAGAATTTTTCACACATTCACTTCCAGCTCAACGCATTTCAAACTTGTTTCTTTTCTACCACCCACATATTTCCGGTCCTGCCAGGGAGAAATGCATTCCTTAATTGATTCCTACCCCACCCCAGGAAGTCAACAAAGCTAGCAGCTGGATTTCTAAAAGCCATTTCTATACCAGAATTCCTATACCTACAAAATACAGAAGGAACTTCCTACCACATAACATGTAAACTCACTGCTTTTCCAGCTTTAATTCCCTGACACTGGATCTCTAAGATGCCCAGGACCACTCATTGCCACTCAACGCTAAAGGAAAGAGTTGTCTTGTTAATCACTTAGAAAATCTTGTTTTTGCTCGTTTTATAGTAACACCTGCATGTATTACCAGGGACCCTGGGAAGACCTTGGAAAGGATAAATGTATAGCAGGGGCCTTGAAGATGAAGTATCAAAACCCTATGGACTGGCTTTCTGTTCTTTCCTTTTGGGTGCAAAAGGATATATTCCACATGAGAACAAAATGTGGAGGACTGTTGGGCCCCTGAGCGGCTAGGCCTATGTGTCCAGGGTCTTAGTCAATAAGGCTCTATGACATCCAGCTCTCGAGGACCCAGAAGGAAGACAGAGAAAGAGAGAGAATGAAAACTATATAGCAGGCGAGACATCAAAGTATTTTAAAAGATGAGTTTGAATGAATGTCATAGGTATTTGTAGAAACCCAAGGAAAAATGTAGATTATGTCAAGAGGCAGAACTCAGGCTGAGAGTGTGGCTGAGTAGTAGTGTACTTGCCTAGTATGTGTAAAACTCTGGGTTTTTTCCAAGCACAGCAAACAAACTAAAAAAACAGTGTGCCTATAGCAAACAGGTCCTTGGTCATAAGACTAGGGGAGTTCGGTCTACTGAGGAGATGCTGTTTGGAGTGGGCCATGGATCTGAACTGCAGAGTATTCGGCTAAAATGCCCTTATGAGACCAGTTTTGGAGGCTGCAAACACAGGGAGAATATTGGAAAAAGATTGTGGCTGGCAGTTCAATCAGGACATTGAATCCAGTGGAATTGTAAGTCAACATCTTGTCCTTCAAAGTCAAGATGGAAATGGCAGAGGACAGAGAGAAATCCTGATCGGACCACACTCTTGAACATTCCATATCCCAGACACCTCCCACCCATCATAAGAATGTGTTCTGTGGACATTGTTCTGTCTCCTGAGGGTCATTACAGTGGAGGGGGTGGTAGGAAAACAAGGTCAGTTAGGGAGCACCTTGCTACTGCAGGAAAAGGGAAAGGACATGAGAAATGAACTATTAACAAAGGGACAGAATACCTGGTTGGAAAGTAAGGACAGAAGGGGTCCACAATAGGTAGTGTCTCTTGGAATATTAAAAGAGAAAGGGGCACATTTGTACTCTAAATCAGTGAAGCAAAATGTATATTGGGCCAACAGGCTTGGATTTTAAATTGTGCATTTTTCTATTGAGTAATTGCTGAATCTAGAGTATCTAGAAGCACTATTGTTGGTGAGAGAGAAAACAGTGTTCAAGACACATAAAGTGCTTTAGTTTGGATCTTAAATGTCGCCCAAAGCATCTTCTGCAAAAGGCATGGTCCCCAGGATAGCACCACTGGGAGGTGGTAGAACCTTCAGAAGATGAGGCTTAGTGGGAAGTCTCCATGTCACCAGGGTGTGACCTTGAAAGGAACAATGGGACCTCAGCTCCTTCCTCACTCTCTGTTTTGCTTCTTGGCCATGAGGTGAGCAGTTTGGTTCCATAACATGGTCTCATAGAAATCACAAAAAATGGTTCTGGGAATTAGGTGAGATCACTGTGGAAGCAAGAAACAGTTATAAGGACTACTGGAATTATCCAGTCATGACGTAATAATAACTGGAACTAGGGTGATGTGGTAAAGTTGGTACATGAATGCCCCAATGAACCGTCTTCTACTATGCTAGTCCTCTGGTCTGTGTCATCCCATCCATACTGACTTTGGATGTGAGCAACGGAAGGCATGAAGAGGCTTGCAAAGGTCCTGTGCAATGGAACTTGCCCTCTTGAACAGTTATCCTTCCTGGCTCTTGGAGCTCTGTTACACCACAAGAACAGGCCCAAGCTAGCTTCTTGCTAGAGGAGAGGAGACACCAGATGGCTCAGAGCCGAGTTGTCCTAGATCAATCCACCTCTGACCAGCTTTCTAGCTGAGTGCTAAAACAGGAGCCGATTGAGCCAGGAGCAGCTGAGCCTGTCCAGGAAGCAGAAGTGTCCAGTTAAACCAAGAACAGGTTTTAAAAAAATGAGCTGTTTGAACATTCTCAGTGGGCTTGTTACTTAGTGCTAAACAATTGATAGAAATGATAGGAAAAGAATAGAGAGAAAAGCTTAAGTATGGAATATATTTAAATATATATTCTTGGAAGGGAGAACTGCTGATGATTAGATGAATGATTATCCATCCTTAGACACATGGAATAGAATGTATTAAAATGATCTGTATCTATATTCGGATTGTAAGGTCCTAAAGAACAACAGATTTAAAGTCATTATTGTATCCATGAGTTTTGGAAATCCAGATGAAGTAGAAGTAATAACACCTTTTGGCTCTGTGATGCTCATAGAATGAAGATGCTAAAACTTTCATTATAGAGTGATTCTTTGAGAACTTGTAAGGACAGATGCCAAAAGGGAGAGGACATAAGGAAGGAGCTAGCTGTCCAAAAGACAGACAATATGATTGAAATCGAATTACAATTAAGACCCCAGTTCACAGAAATTTGGCTTAAGGTCTAATGAAGAAGTTTTGATCCAGTATCAGTTTAAGTAAAAATCATTCAAGAAAATGAAAAAATTGAACAAAAGATGAAGAAAATGTGACATTTTCATTTATTGCTCTGAAAGCTTGAACAATAGCATATTTTGGGATTCAGTCTGAACAAATCTTCCGGTATCATATGTCCCTTCGGGGGGACCTGGGAGATGGGGCGTGCTGGCTCTGTGATGGGCTGATCACCCCATATCTGAAATGCTTGGGGCCCAGAGTGTCTCAGATTTGACTTTTCTCAGATTTTGGAATATTTGTGTATCATGGGGGCTGGTCCCAAGTCTAATCACAAAATTCATTTGTGTTTTATACATCAAAAATACACACATAACCCAAAGGTAATATTATCTAATATTTTAGATAAGCTTGTATATAAAGCCAACTTTGTGTACACTGAAACATTAGATTTGTGGCGTCACTTTAACACTGACAAATTTTCAGATTTTAGAGCATTTTGAATTCAAGCTTTTCAGACTTCAAAGTTTCATAACTACTTTTTGCTGAAGTAGTTTCCCACACAACCCTTGGGGAAATATTTAGCTTCACTCATATCTTAAAGTAGAGTCCCAACAAGCAAACTCTAAGATAGGTGTTTGCTTGCAGGAAGTTTATTGGAAAGTGCTCCAGAAAGAACGCCTACTGGGGAAGACAGACGAGAGAAAGAGCACTGAACCTATAATACCGTCGTAACAGTCACTAGAGGACACTTTGAAACTTGGATGGGTCTTCAAGAGATTTTGCATCAAGGAGAACTCGTAGTTATGCTAGAAAAATGAGTCAGCAGATGCCAGACTCTGGAGGGGAGAGGGACCTTTACGATGTGGGTCCCTTTGGCTAAGGTCAATGCTGGGACAGAGCTCTGGTTTAACCATGAGCAGCAACATCCACACAGCTGGGAACACGGCCTCAGTATCAGAAAGGAAACCTAGGTGCTGACAACAATGCTCATGACACTGTCAAACAGGGACACAGATACGTCTCCCACCTGCCTGAGAAGACAGTAAGATTAGCCCACATGGCACTCTTCCTATGCCTTCCCACTATCACGAGATCAACACCGTGCTTCGGCCAGTTGAGAAAATGAGAGGTGAGGGAGCAAAGGTGAGACACAGAGGAGGAGAGAACCTGGCAGAGAGTGCAGGAGGAGGAAAAAAGGTGGACAGAAGACTTTCATTTGTCTTAAATAATGGGAGAGATCTGAGCCTATGAAAAGAATGAAAGGACATTGCAAACAGATACTGAAAATACAGAAGGGAAAACGAGCACCAGTAAAAGAGTTTAGAATGGAGAGGAGCATGGAAGGGAACAGAGGAACAACTTTCTTAGGAGAAAAAGGAGAGATGCTACAGAGATAATTGGGAAGAAGGAAATGCGAAGGAATTCTGGACCATTCTGAGGTGATCTTTATTTTTCCTGGTGAAGCAAGAGCCTAAATCTTCAGCTGAGAATGAGAGGTTCAGGATAGATCTGGGACTTGAGCTGAGAATGTTGCTGCTTTGGGAATGGCTATGTTTGCTGGGTGAGAAGAAGAAAACTGGAGAGGCTAGAAATTAGATGTCGATCATAGAGAACCAGTCATCATTCAATTTGAGGTTATACCAAGACAAAAGTTGTGGACACTTTGTAAATTGTGTAAATGTTTTCCATGTGCAGCAACAAGTTTGTTTAAATTCGGAGTCACACAATAACTACACTTACATTTTATTCACCACACTTACCACCTATACAGGTGAATTCTTAATAGAATTCACTTGAAATTGTAAAACACTGCTGTTCTATGGGAGCATCCAGACACATGGTAATCTTTATTTAAATGGCATGAAATGGAGTAACACGAGAACTGACGTGGTTGTTTGGGGACAACGGGAGAAACTGGAGATGAGCAAGAGCGTGGAGGTCATTATGCACTTGAAGTTTTTGGCAGAGAGGTTCTGTCAAAGCTCTGTTCTCAGTTACACTTTCCCCAGGCCGCTTTCCCCAGACACCGGAAGTCAGGTTGCTGCCTGCTTCTCCCGAGCTCCTTCTCCTCAGAGATGATGAAGACCCTGGGCTTTGTTTCCCTCTGACTTAATTTTGTCACTGCCTCCTGGATGTATCACATTGTGAAACCCTTGAGCTTATCTCCTGCTTACCAATAGCTGGATTCAAAAAGTCTTCAAGAAAAGGAGAGGAGTCTATGTCCCTGTCAGAAAGCTCTGGTCCCCATGGCCCCCCACCACTGACCTAAATCACAAACCATCAGTCTTCCCCACGTGCCTTAAGGACCAATAAAGAGAGTGCCTCAGTCTCATAGAGGGTAGTAGGCGGCAGGACAAGGAGAGGCCTAAATAAGTAATGTGCTCCAGGTCCAATTTCTTTTGTTTAGTTTAAGTGTCCAAATACCACGGTGTTTTATTGATGTGGGTGTCTTGTTGCCATTCTTAGTTTCTAGGCTGATGAAATCAAGAAAACAAAGCACAAAACAGAACAAAAACCTTGCCTCTGTTAAGAAGCCGAGGTCTATCAATCTCCCTATGAAAATTTTGTTAGTTCATTTTATGGATGAAAGAGTCTACTAACATCATCTCCAGTTTGATCATCCAGGGTTTACCATCCTAACTTGTCTTATTATTTGCTGCTTCTGAATTGTTTTATAATAATAAATTGCACGTGGTTGTATGTCAAATGTACCCTACTAATGTGTATGCTCAGCTTGTAAAACAAATTGGCTTGTAAAACAAATAGGTCATAAAGTGAAGCTCAGACACATGTGAGTGATGCTACGTGGGTTTCAGGAGAATCTTGTTCAGAGGCCAGTATCAGGGTTGAACCTAAGTGGCTAAGCCCTTGGAAGAGACTTGTGGAAGCTCAGAATAGGAAGGAATCTTAGAAATGGTCTAGTCCTATCTCCCATTTCAGGCAACAAAATGGGTAATTCAGATAACTTTTCCAAGACTACCTTATACTGGTGGCAAAGGCAAGAATAAAACACTCTTCTCCATTCTCAGACCAACACTCCACAATTTGAGGTTCTTAAACAGAACCATCTCTCTCAACCAAAAAGCTTAAGCCCTCATGTGCCAAAGTATAACTCAGCCTATATTTTCTTTCTCAAGTTTGAATATTCCCTTAAGGTTAAGTTAAATGCTTTTTGTTTAAAAACAAATATGTATTTTTTATGCAGAAAGAAGCAAATTCACATGACTTTTTAGAGAGAATATTAATCTCAAAGAAAGTTGATAGTTACACTATCAGGGTATGTGTGGCAAACTTCACTGGGCAGGGCCCTGACTTCATCCCAGACTAACCTTTAATGCCCAGGTTTTCAAAGGCCACTTTGATTAATTTTCTTTTGTCTTGAATGACAATTTTCCCAACTACCATTATTCCACAAGGAAGTAGATGATCAAAACCCATGTGTATTGTAGCCTATTTGCTTTTTTTTTTTTTCTTGGATAGAAAGGGGAGAAATGACCTTAATGTCTTAAGGTATTAACATTTGAGCTGTTTCTTTTTTTTTTTTTTCTTTTTTCTTATATGGGATCCCACTGTGTTGCAAGACTGGTCTCAAGCTGCTGGGCTTGAGTAACCCTGCTTCACCCTCCAGAGTAGCTAAGGCTAGGTGTGTATTGGCACACCCAACTTTGAATGTGTATCAGCACACCCAATTTTTGTGCCTTCTTTGCCACATTACTCTTAGACTATATTACCAATTTAGCAACACCATTTTTTTTCAATTTAGAAATATTAAATTGTGAAGGGATAGTTTGCAAATTTTTTAAATGTCTTCTTTTCACTTATATCTACAAAGTGCTGTCTGATAGTTTCCATAACGAAGTTGTCCAAATTTACACTTGTTTTTCTTTACCTCAGTTTTCTATTACTCATATTTTTGTTTTGTTTTATTTTGTTTTGTTTTGGTTTGGTTTCGAGACAAAGTCTCTCTTTAGGCTGGCTTTTCATTCACCATGTGACCCAGGCTGGCCTCAAACTCACAGCAGTCCTCCTGCCTCAGCCTCTTAAATGCCAAGTCCTAGGACTACGGGTATGTGCCACCACCACACCCAGTTTTCATATGTTTTAAAGAATTAAAGCAGTTTTCTCTCTTCACTTAATCTATCTTCTGTTCTATAAAAAGAACTACTCTTTTTTTTTTTTTTTTTTTGAGACAGGGTCTTGCATTGTAGTTGAGAATGACCCTGAGCTCAGCTTTTAAACTCACATCAATCCTCCTGCCTCTGCCTCTCAAGTGCTGGAATTACAGGTGTGAACCACCACCCATGTCACTGTGGTATGTGATATTGATTGCTGCTGGGTATAAGTCTCCATGCCTGGCATTGTTGTAGGTGTTTACTGAGGATTGAACCCTGGCCCTTGAATTTGAAAGGCAGGCACCAGAACCACTGAGCTAAATCCCCAACCCTAAAGCAAAGACTTAAAGCTTATTAAAAGCATTGTGGTATGAAGCCTCTACTTCTTCAAAGAATATTAAAGACTTTTCATGTTCTTTGGATTTGGTCAGCTAAACAGCCAAATTTATTGAAGCTGTTATTCCTCATACATTTCTGTCCAGAGAAGCAAGCTAAAAAACTTATCTGTATAGTTCATTTTACTCTAGTTATTTTACTGGCATCCCTGGCTCTGATCCCTCCCCCATCTTGTAGCTAAGCACTCATGTCTGACTGCACAGCCTTTCCTATCAAGCGGCAGAACATACTCTCCTGTTTGGTTGCAGTTTAGGCAGGTGACTTGTGTTGGTCAATGGGGTCTTAACAGATGTGAGGTGAGCAGAGATTTCACTAGTGCCTGCTCTCTGGGCCCCACTGTCACCATGGGTAGACCTGGAGGTATGGAAGAGGATAAATGCTTGGGACAGTCTGGCCAAAACCAGCAGTTGGATATTCTGCTTGGGACCTGTGAAGATGTCACTGAATGGCTCCTGGCTGCCACT
The DNA here is from genome assembly GCA_004026965.1 of Petromus typicus. Lineage (NCBI taxonomy): Eukaryota > Metazoa > Chordata > Mammalia > Rodentia > Petromuridae > Petromus > Petromus typicus. The sequence goes on from PVIR01003435.1 coordinate 69,974, forward strand.
GTTCTATTCAAAACTTGCTCTCCTTATTTCCCCTCTGACTACCTGAAAGAATTTTTCTCTCTCCTTTTCATTATGATGTGCTGAGATACTGCTCTCCTTTTACTTTACTTTCCTGAGGTTTTCAGTTCTTGTATCTGTGGCTTGATAGCTTTCAAATTTTATTCTTTTTTTTTTTCTTTTATAAATTTTCACCCTTGGTTTCCTCATCTCTTACTTAATTCTGCCCCAATTGTCTCTCCAGCTCCTCTTTAAAGAGCCCAATAATAGAGGTGCCAACCTCTCACTATGTGCTAAATTCTCTTATACTATTCGCTAGTTTTCACTTTTTGTGACTGCTGTTGCTCTGGAACTTGGTATAAATATTTCCTCTTGACTGCTCTTTCTTTTAATGATCCTCTTCTCATCTGGGTTTGATCTGCTAATAAACTCAGCTATTGACTTACCAATTTCAGCTATTCTATTTTTTTACTTTTGAAATTATCAAGGAGTTTTTGGTCTTCTGGTCATCTGTTAAGATGTTCCTCTCCCCTTCAGAAATTTCCTGAACATTTTAAACCTTACCTGATAATCCATTATATATAGGTTCATTTTTTCATTATTACTCTCTCTCTCTCTCCTCTTTTTTCTTTCCTTTTTTGCCATGATTTGTTCTTTCCTTAGGTGACTGCTTAATTTTATTAGACACAGAGCACTATCTGGAAGACAGTAAAGTTGTTTCTATGTTCTGGATAATTATCTTCCTCTAAAGAGATTTATATTTGCTTCAAAAAAAACTGGGCTGTGACAATCGCATCTTCACGCAGCCCAAGATGAGTAGATTCAAAGCTGGCTTATTTCTTTATCCTAAGATATAATTCTTTAGTTTCCAAGTCTAAAGCTTAGGGGAGATTTACCATGGTACTCCCTTCTCGGCAAGCTGTGCTCTCACTTTTGTCCTCCAAGGTTCACGAGTCAGTGTAGAGTTTTTCTGTGATGCTTAGTTGCCTCTCTGGAAAGCAACAGCAACCTCCAGGAGAAAGCAGCAATAAACACTGAGCCCAGTTCTCTGGACTTACTTTTCTCTTCTATATTTGGACCTTTTAATACTTCAAAGTTTTGGTTACTATCTGTATCTTCTATTAGGTTTTCCCCCTATTATCTAGTTCTTAGTGAGAGAGAAGAAAAATACATATAAAACTCAAATATATAAAATTAAAATACATGACAATAATAAAAAAGGCAGAAGAGATGGAGGTGAAATGCTTTAGAGTCCTACCATTTTCTATAAAAAAGGTAACTATTACTATAGTAGACTCCATGAGTCAAGGGTGAGTAGCCACCATTAAAAGAATATGGGCTAGGGCCGGGGAGTTAGCTCAGTGGTTCTGGCGCCTGTCTTGCAAGCGCAAGGGCCCGAGTTCGATTCCCCGGTAACCACATACCATACTGGGCATGGAGACTCATGCCCAGCAGCAACCAGTACCACATACCACAGTGCCGGGTGTGGTGGCTCACGCCTGTAATCCCAGCACTCGGGAAGCAGAGGCTGGAGGATTGCTGTGATGTGAGTTTGAGGCTGAGCTCAGGGCCAGCCTGAACTACAAAGCGAGACCCTGTCTCAAAAAACCTAAAAAAAAAAAAAAAAGAATATGGGCTAAGATAAAGAGGGTAGTGATGAAGGTATACAAATGAAGGAAATGACAGTGGGAACTTTACAAGAGATAGACTATGAAAAGGAAAGTAACAAAATGGTAAATATCACTCAAGTACATCTATAATCACATGAAATATGAACAGAATAAGTACTCAAAAATATTGTCAAACTAGAATAAATTAAATACAATCCAACTACCTGCTACCTGTAAGTGGCACACTTTATGTATAGAACAAAGAAAAATTTAACATAAAATGTAGAAAGGGATATGAAAATGCTAAACGAAAGAAAGCTGGTATATCAGCTTCAGGCAAAGTAGACTTTAAGGTGAAAAACATTAATAGAAATATAAAGGGCCAAAATGTTATGTAAAATCTGTAAATTTTACACATTAATATGGTTTCAGAATATATAAAAAATTTAACATGCATAATGAGAAGATAGACATATCCACAGTCACAGTGGAGGAAATTAACCATCCCTCCTAATAATTGAAAGAGCAAGACAGATATTAGTAAGATACAGAAGATCTGAACAATGCTATGGAGAAACGTGAATCATGTTAGATATACAGAACAATACAACTACCCACAAATAAAACATCTTCAAATGCATGAAACAGCCACCAAAACTGACCACACGCTGGTCCAAAAAGCAAGGCTAGCCCAACGTCAGAGCTATAAACCTTAGAATACATTTGTAAATGTCTAGATAATGTACAGTGATTTTATTGGGATTTCACTGAATATATAGATCAGCTTGAGAACTGAGGTTGAAAACATTTAGTCTTCTTACCAATGATGGTGGAAAATTTCTTTTTTTATTTTGGTCTTTGATGTCTTTCATCAGAGTTTTGTAATTTTTCCTTTCTCATATGTTTTGTTAGATTTATACTTAAGTATCCCATGTTAGGGGGGCTAATGTAAATGGTATTGTATTTTCGTCTTTGAAATCCACTTGTTCATTGTTGGTTGTAAGAAATTATCAAATTTTATATATTAACTTTGTGTTTTGCAATCTTGCTGTAATATTTTATTAGTTTTATGAGTTTGGGGTTAATTTTTTCATATATTTCACTCAATCATGTTATCTGAGAAGAAATTTTAACCTCTTTTCCTTAATCTGTCTACCTTTTATTTCCTTTCTTTATTTTTTTGCTTTAGCAGGGACTTCCAATATAATACTGAAAACAGTTCAACTGCCTCGTGATCGTTCTTCTCCCCTCCCCCCACCCCTCCCTGTCTCTCCCTCTCTCTTGCTCCCTACTATTTTGCTAGAGGCCTGATGGGCCTCAAAGAAATCAAAGCAGGAAGAATTCTACTAGCAGGAAGAATATTCTAGAATATTCTCCATCTATCTTTCCCTTCTGTTCTTGGAAATGCCTGTGTGTCTTTGGTATGCTGCAACACCATTCTGATGCTTTTCAGAGTGGATTTTCTTTTCCTCTGTACAGGAGTGGACCTCAGTATATTTTTCTTTGATTCAGGAAACACCCATTGTGTCTTCAAATATCACCTCTCTTCAAACAATGTTTTTTTTTCTCTTTGGAAGTCCTGTTAAATATCATTGGGTCTTATGATTCAGTCTTCTGAATTTCTTTTCTCATTCTTCATTTATTTATCTCTGGTATCGTTTTCCCCCATACCTTCTTCTGTCTGAATAAATTTCTCAACTCTATCTTTGGGAACACTATTTCTCTCCTCATCTACATGGAGAGAAGAAATTTAGAACACTGTGTCTGTATCAATTCCTGTTTACTTACCCACTGCATTTTTTAAATTATCCTGTATTTCTACTAAGTTGTCCTTAAAAATCCAATTATTACACCATACTTGTCTCTCAGTATACCTTCTTGTTTTTTCTTTTGTTTCTCCAATTATTTTATTATATTTTTTCTGGTGTGGTGCTCAAATTCAGGGCCTTGTACGTGCTAGACAAGACTCTGTCTCCTACAGCCCTAAGTTTCTAAAACAATTTTAAACCTATTTGCAGTATTTTCTGATGATCTTTTGTATCCAGGATCTGAATTGCTGCTGGCTTTATCTGTTGATTCATTTTCCTATTGTCCCATTCCCCCCTAGAGTCTGTGTCTACTGGTCGGTCACAGTGGTCTCCTTCTCTTCCTCAAGAGCAGGCATTCTCTCTGAGTGGTGGAACTGCACCAGTACAACCTCTTCTCACGTATTTTCTTCTGCGAAGAACTCAGCATCTTCACTATGGACCAATGTGTTTATGTCAGTTTCTAAGCTTCAGGTTTACTTATACTGTGGGCCATGGAAATGTAGACTTCATACATACATGTTACACAGATTTGAAATGTAATTTTCTTCTTTATTTGGATTTTTTCACATATTTGCAAATATCTTTGGCTGCCACTCCAAGAAAATTACAACTTTTTGAAGTACTTGCAATTCAAAACTGCTCCTTTCACACACAAGTTTTCTGCTCCTTTTGACACACAAATTGAATGTTCAGTATTCCTGGCTTTAATTAGGAGCCTCATGGCAAGGTCCCCTTTAAGATGGTATGAATTCATCTGTTCTGACCCCATGCGAGTGTTAACATCTTGCCTCATCCTTGGGCTCAGTGTTTGGCTCAGATATTCCCTCGAAGCTCTACCTCTTCAATTGTTTCTTTGGATTCCAACAATGAGTTTCTTCTCTGCAGCTGTCTTAGGAATTTCCCTTTCTAGAAACATAGGTTAGCATGTTATATCTTGTTTGGAACCATGAAGAAGTGAATGTTCTGGAATTAGACTCCCTGGCTTTAAATCTCAGCTCTGCCACTTATTGGCTGGGTGATCAAGAGCAAGTTACTTATCCTTAAACATCAGCTCCAGTACTTACAAAGTGGGAGTAATAATTCTCAGCTTTATGACTGCTCTAAGGATTCACAGATTCAATATATATGGAGTATCTGGAGTACCAGATAACACTTATTAAAAACCCAATGAGTTTTATTTTGTTTTGAGACAGGGTTTCACATTTATAATTCAGGCTGGCCCTGAGCTCAGCCTCAAACTCACAGCAATCCTCCTGCCTCTGCCTCCCAAGTATTGGGATGACAGGTGTGAGCCACCATGCCTGGCACTGTGGTATGTGGTTCTGATTGCTGGTGGGCATGAGTCTCCACACCCGGCATTGCTGTATGTGGTTACCAGGGATCGAACCCTGGCCCTTGCACTTGCAAGACAGGCACTGGAACCACTGAGCTAAATCCCTGGCCCTCTAATGAGTTATTTGACGTTGTAATTGTTTTTGTTTTCTTGCGGTCATCATCACCATTATCCTGTGCATTACTGAGCTTATAAAAAACAAGGTCTTGGTTGTTTGTTTAGTTGGTTTTGTTTTACTAGAAATGCTACAATATATTTTCTTTTTAATCCCAAAATAGCATCAACCTGCCATCTGTGTCACCAAATAAGACTCCCTCCTCCCTAGCTGAAAAGATGCAAATCAACCCTAAATTTAGCCTGTGTAAACTATACTTACAAAGAGTGAAATGTTTCAAGGCCAATTTATATGTTTCTGAGCTAAGTATAAATAATTTTAATTGTTTTCTTTTTTTCAAAAACATGATCTGCAATGTGGCAGATCTACATCAGGGCCAGTGACTGAGAGGCAGTTGCACATTAGAGAGGCACACTAGGCCAGCCAGACAAGACATGCCCTTTAAACTGAGTATGTGGTATGGACCCCCAGAGAAAAAAGCCCTCAGAAGTGCAGTCTTAGCAAGAATCAACCAAGTGGAGCATCCTCGGGGAGGCTTTGTAGCGCAGTCTAATGCCTGACTTCTTGACTTTCTCTGATCTCCAACATAACAGGCATATGGTGTTTATCAATAAATAAAAAGGATATAATTACATGGAGGCTCAAGCATTCAGGGCTTGGTAACATTTGGTGAGCTGGCAAGCTGTCTGCTGCACTCTTTATCCTAACAGGTGCAATCAAATAAAATGTCTCTGTGAAAATCTATTCATGGGGCATGATGGACTTTGGTTGTCTTCAATTTCCCTAAAGAAGCAGTAGGTCATGCAGTAATTTGTGTCCATAGATGTATGCTAGTATATTATTTAAATAATATCTGTGGATAATCACAATCAGTTCTTAGAGCTTTAACGCACTGCTTCTTAAAAAAAAATCTCCCTCCTGAAGGTTGGGGCATTTCATGACAAGATTAATCATCACCTTGTATTTGACACAACTAACACACTGCTCTTTTTTCGGTGGTCATTACTAAAATCCTAGAAGCAGGTCCAATTTTGTGTCCTGAAACTTCCACTCATGATGCATCAACAAAAACACTCTAAGAGAAAAGTAGAAGGGACAGACTTCCTGTTTCTGTTTGCTACATCTAAGGTGCATCTACCAAAAAAAAAAATTGTCAGGAAATGGCAATTAAATTAATAACACTAAACTAATCTTTTATTTATTTGTAAGCCACAAATTGGCCAGTTCTAAGAGAGAAGCAATTGCAATGATACCATTCATGAATTACCTTCTTGAATAAAATCTTCGCTAGCACCTTACATCATTTGTGGTTCCATTTTCCATCTTTTTTTTTTAATTTTTTTTTAATTATCTTTATTGGTACATTAAATATACACATCATGATTGCACTCCATAATGGGGATTTGTACCAGTATAAGACACAACTTAATTCTCATTTTTTCCCATAGCCCCACCCACCCTACCAACCCCCCCCATATATATAAAATTTGTTTCCTTACTTTTTTGTTACAATCTCAACATCCATTTTCCATCTTTAGGAAATTCTATTTGTCCGGCCTTCCACACACTCCCCAGTCTCACCACTACCCAGGCTTTGACTGCCACCCCCATAGTCCGAGTGCCATCACCTCCCTCCTGGACAACTGTGATCACTTTCTAATGCTCTCCTGGATTCAGTATTTGTCACCTTAGGGTGCTTTCACACAGCAGCTAGGGAGATCCTTTGACAAGATAGATCTTGTCACATCTCTGCTCCTAATGCTATGGTAACTCCAAAGACCTTTCAAAGATCTCTCTGGCCTGATGGCCTGAATTCCCAATTTTTCTCCTTCACTCTTCTCCGCTATACTATAGCTACCTTGGCTCAATGTTGGTTTTTAAACATTCTAGAGATTGTCCCTTAGCCCAGTACATTCTTCTTGTCATGGAGCAGTTCTTCAGATGTTTGTTCAACTCTCACTTCCAGTGCAGTTTACTTCAACAACTACCCTTCTTAAAATAAGAATCTCACCTTTGCACTTCTATACTCCCAGGTTACAAGATCCTTCTATCTTTTCTTACTCTAAAGCATTTGTCATATACCATATACTTTAGTCGTGTTTATTGTCTTTTCCAACATTTTCCTCTAAAATATAATTTCTGTGAGAACACAAATGTTCCACTCAGGGATAAACCCCCTAAGTGCCTGGTTAGGGCTGCCAAAGTATACACACAGGAAAATCTGAACTTCAGAAAAACAATGAATACTTTGTTTCACTGTAAGTATGTCTCATACAATAGTTGGTTTATTTGCCTCTATATGAAATTTAAATTTACCTAGGAATGCTATATTCTTATTTGCTAAATCTGGAAATCTTAGCTGAGAACAGTACCTGGCCTCATCATCACCAGGAATGTTATATATGGCTTATATTTTTATCTCTCTCTCTTTTTTTTTTTTTTTTAGGCAGGTCTCACTTTGTAGTTCAGACTGGCCCTGATCTCACTATGTAGGCCAGGCAAGCCTCAAACTCACAGCAATCTTCCTGCCTCTGCATCCCATGTGCTGGGATTACAAGCATGAGCTACCACGCCCAGCACTGTGGCATGTGGTACTGATTGCTGATGGTTGAGAGTCACCACACCTGGCAATGTAGTATATGGATACCAAGGATACAAGGAGTCTTGTGCTTGCAAGGTAGGCACTGGAACCACTGAGCTAAATCCCCAGCTCATGGCTTACATTTTTAAATTAGTGTTGATTTGATTTGAAATTTTAATGGTATAGTGAGCTAACTAGAAAGACATCAGACAGTCACCAGAAAGGATTTTTTTTAAACCATTCTAACAAGTAATTTTAGGAAAAGCACATTGTAAAAATGAAACAATTAAATGGAAAAAATGTAAATAGCTGCCCACAATTCAACAGCACAAAAATATATTAAATCAATCTTGAACATGATCTATTACGATATCAGACAAAAAGAAAATAGAACATTTCAACACAAAGTAAAATTGCAACATAAATTAAAGAAATCATACTAGAATGGAAAGCTAGAAATTTGAGCTCAAGAGAAAACCTAATGTAAACAATGTGGAGAATGAAGGTAAAAGCCACATCACCCTGAACTCTCACTGTCCTTCCTTGTACTCAGCACTTGTGTGATCAGGAGCATCAAGGAGTGATGCCGTGTCAAATATCTCACTTTTACAACAGGATCTATAATATCCATTCTCTCTCTAAAACTCTGTGGCTGTACATAAAAGTATGATCAGAAAGTATTTATACAAATCGACTACATATATGACATACCTACTACTGCATATGGCAACAGAGACTGTCAGAGTAGACACCTTAATAAGCTGTTCATTTATTTCCAAAATGATACCAGCACTCAAAGCATTTTGGTTCTTCCTCTGTGGATTTTCCTTGTAGCAGGGTAACATTAAAAAATATTAACAAATGTTTTTATTCTAGCTAATAAAATTTATACAGCTAGGAGTTGACTCTGTAGTCCAACACTGTTGGTGATCATAATGTCTATGTTATGTTGCCTACTTAAGCAAAGTTAGATTCCCCATGCTCCAGAATTTTTACAGTGTGCTCGGTCTACTAAAATCCTTAGGTTGTAATACTTGGCTTTTTGAAGCAGAATCTTGCTATATGGTTCAGGCTGACCTTGAACTCATTATGTAATGGTTTCAAATTTGTGCCAATCCTCTTACCTCCACCATGCCTGGTTTTAATCCATGTTTTTTAAAAGACATTTTGTTTTATCCTTGTCATAGAATATTATCCAGTCATTCAGTTTAACATCTCACTTTGTTAAATGTGGCTATGTATAATTTCAGCTGCTTGTAGAAAAATGAATGTTTAACAGCACTCAAAAAGACCTAATGAATACCCAACTGCTTCTGAAGACAGCCCTAATACTAAAATAAGGAGGGCAAGAAACACTGTCAGTAATGACAGCATCGTTCACCATCAGCATGGCACCAATAAGGACAGCACATTCTTCTATATAAACACTGGTAAATGTTCATTTAAGAGTCACCTTATTTGATTGGTAGTTACAAGTTTTGATTGACATACTATGCTCAACACCTCTTTCAAATAGTATCCCTAAGGATATTACTTTAAATATCACGTTGAGGCACAGTTTATGCTATATAATTTACCCTTTTAAAATGTATGATTTTTTTCTAGTATATTCACAAAATTGGGCAACCACCATCATTATCAAATTTCAGAATATTTTCTTCACAAAAACAAAGAACCCTGAACTCACTAGCAATCAGTCCTTATATGTCCACTTGCCAACTCCTTGTAATGACTAAACTGCTTTTAGTGTCCTTAGATTTATCTTATTCAGCAATTTAATATAATAAGAAGCACACAATATGTGACTTTTAACGTATGCCTTCTTTCACTTAGTAAAATATATTGAAGGTTCCTCCGTGGTTGAAACATGTAGCATCCCTATTGTAACATTTAACACTACATACCATATTATTGCCTTATGATACTTCCCAGTATAGCTACACATTTATAATTCCATCTTATTGTCTTATGATGTTCCATTATACAATATACATTGATCTATTAATTAAAATAGACATGGATAATTTCTACTTTTTCAACATTGCATATAGTGCACCTAAGAACATTTATAAGTAGGTTTTTCTGAGGACTCCTATTTTGAAGTCTCTTGAGCATATATTATCAGGAACGAAATTACTGGATCCTATGGTAACTCTATATTTAACTTTTTGAAAAACAATCAAACTGTTCTAAAGTGGCTACATCACTAACCACCAGCAACATTTGGGGGTTCCGATTTCCCTATATTCTTGCCAAAACTTTTTATTTTAGATATTTGTCATCTCACTGTGGTTTTAATTTGCATAGCCTTGATGATTATGTTAAGCATCTTTTTATATATTAGCTGCCACTTAACTAGGTACTTTGGAGAAATGTTTAAATGGCCTATTTGAAACAATTGTGTTACTTGTCATTTTATTGTTCAGCCGTAAAAGCCCACTGTATATTTTGAATACAAGTGTGTTACAGGCAAGTTATTTATAAATTCTATTTATACTCTGTGAGTTGTATTCTCTCTTAATGGGGTACTTCAAAGCACAAAAGTTTTGAATTTTGACATAATTTAATTTATCTATATTTTTGGGTGCTTATATATATGATGTCATATCTAAAAAATCATTGCCTAATTGATAATCATAAAGATTTACTCCTATGTTTTCCTTTAACAGTTTTATATTGTTACCTCTCACTCTTAAAACTCTTACCTATTTTGGGTTAATTTTTGCATATTTCTTGAGATTGTAATCCAAAATTTTCTTTTTTTTTTTTTTTCCATGTGAATGGGAAATCTAGTGGTCAGCACAACTCACACAAATACAATCTTTTTCTTATTTAACTTTCTTACAACAGTTGTCAATTGTATAGGTTTACTTTTGGAATTCCAGTCCTATTCCACTAGTCCATATGTTTAGTTTTATGCTAGCACCAAAATGTCTTGATTACCACAGCTTTATCATAAGTTTTTTCTAGCTTTATTGAGAGATAAAAACTGCATATATTGAAGACATATAAAATTATGTTTTGATATACACATAAATTGTGAAATTACCACTGATATTAAGCCAACAAGTCACCTCTGAGTTTGTGTGGCCTTATATGTGTGCTAAGAACACTTAAAGTCTATTCTGTTAGCAAATCCCAATTATATATAACTACAGTCACTATGCTGTACGTGACAGATCTAGACCTTCACTTATTCTGTATAATTGAAATTTTGTACCATTTGACAACCTCTCCCCAATTTCTTACAACCCAGACCTCAGGCAACCATGAAAGTATCTCTGCTTTTGCAAATTCAAGTTTTTTAGCGTCTACATATGAGGGAGTAGCATTTTCAATGTCTAGCATATTTCTCTTTGCACAGTTTCCTCCAGGTTACCCATGCTGTCACAGATGACAGTTTCCTTGTTTTCTAATGCTGAATAGCACTTTGTCAAGAATATATCCATATCCACATTTCCCTGGTCCATTCATTCTCTGACAGGTACTGAAGTTTTCACCCTGTCCTACCTGGGTCCCTAAGCTCCAACAAAGGCTCCCGTGTGTGTCGATGGCTGCTAAGTATTGGTTTAAGTGAGGGCAGATGGGCTGGGTACCTTCCATGCTACCATCTTGCTGATATCCCCAATGAGCCTGGCGAAAGTTTTGAAATCAGGAAGTAGAAACTCTCTTACTTTGTTTTCTTTTTCAAGCTTATTTTGAGTTTCGTGAGTCTCTTGCAATTTTTGAAATGACTTTTAGGATTAGCTTTTCAATTCTACACAAAAAAAGGAAAGAAAAGAATCTGGGATTTTTAAAATACTGATCTGAATCTTTAGATTCATCTGGAAAGTATTGCCATCTTACTATTGTTTCAATTCATGAACATCAGATGCCTTTCCATATGTATGTCTTCTTCTACTTCCTTCAATGATAATTCATAGCTTTCAATAACCAACCTTTAACCTTTATTTGTTAAGTTTATTTTAAGTAGTTATATACAGTTTTGAATGGAATCGCCTTTTTTATTTACTAGTGGTTTTTCTAGTTTACATTCATTCTTATTAGAATTGTAGAAGGCCTGCTGGCAATTATTTTTTCAAGACCCCAATAGTAGCCATTCTTCTCAGTATAAGATGGAATCTCAGTATTGATTTCATTTCCATTTTTTCCAAAGATACCAAACATTTTTTCCATCTACTTACCAGCCATTTGTACTTCTTTTTTTGGAAAAGTGAAATTGTTTTCTTAACTTTATTTTATTTTTTAGATTATTGATTCCAAACATGTAGAGAGATAACTGATTTTTTGTACTAGTAGTACAACTGGCTTTGGATTTTGACAGTCACACTATGAAATATATGTACCTTGCTTACGGTTTATTGAGTTTCACGGATGTGTATGTTAATGTGTTCACATAACATGAGCACTTCTCAGTATAATTTCTCGCAATATTTTTTCCGACATTTTTCTTTCTCTTCTCTGGAACGCTCATTATGCAGTTGTTCTTATGCATCAGGGTGACCTCAAAGGGTCTTTTTATTGCTTTTTCCCCATTAAGAGCCTTACTCTTTCTTTGCATGACTTATAATTTTTATTAGAAATTTGTTAAAACAAGACTTTTAAAATAACACCTCTAGAAATCAGTCACCACCTTGCTCCTCCTGGACATAAACGCTCCTTAAATGCATTGAATCAGTAAGTCAGTCTCCCAGCCTCTTCTGCAAGCACATCTGCACATGAGGCGATACAAAGTGTTCGATGCTCTGGCAATGTAAGACTGCACTTGGCCTTCACTTCCGGCTTGTACAGAAATCAGGGTCAGCCCAAGGATATTAGTGTCTTCTCAGGTCCCTCTCAGCTATGATCACAGACGTGCAGCTACATGTAGTTTTTTTGCCTCCCAGAAATACAGCACAGCTTTACAAAGTTTCTTGCACACAAATCATTCTCAAGCTGTACGTTTTAATGTGTTTAGCCATCATTGGTTTTTACCAATCGAAATGAACTGAATGTCTGTGCTCACGCAAAATGTATTTGTTGCGACACTGACTGTGTTAAAGGATGAGGTCTCACGGGGCCATTCATGAAGGTGGAGCTTTCGTAAAGGAGACAAGCACCCTTAAAAAGGAAGGAAAGGTAGAGTGGAGAAGAGGCCGCCAGGGAACAGGGTAGCAGATCTTCACCAAACACCAAATCTGTAGGTGTCTTGATGTTGAATACAGCAGCCTCCAGAAGGGGAAAAGAATTAATTTTTGTTGTTCATAAGTCACCCGATAGCTGGGTATTTTTATTCTAGTAACCTGAACAGATTAAGACACTGCCTTAGGCAGCTACAATGTTAAACAATCGCCTCCAGAAGGTTTTTGACAAGTGCTCCAGGAAAAGGGCTGTGTGCCAAGTGAGTTCTGCCTGAGGTCGAACATAGACAAACTAGGAGTGGAGGTTTTCAGGGAGCCACCGCACAGGTCAAATAAGGATACCTCTCTCCAAACAGTGCTTTGCAGGGTGCTCCAACACCACTTTGTCCCTTCTGGTGGCTGTTAGGCTGCTAACAGCCTAACAGAAATCATGACTGGGAGGCTGCTGGACTTCAAGGCCACTGTGGAACTTGGGAGAAAATGAAATTAGAGAAAATATTGCACTCACTACTCTGACTATGATTCACCAGATTTTCTTTAATGAACACTCATTCCTTCTGTTTTGTTGGCTTTGATGCATCTACAGAATTCTGAAAAAGTTAATTTTGATGATTTTTGTCCATGTTCTCATTGTTTCTGTGGGAGAAAAGTCCTGAGATGCTTTTCTTCTCCCAGTGTTTAGACAACTTGGACCCCACCCCCCCACCCCCACCGAACAAGAAAGACAGATCCCATTGTGGAATTTTTCCCCATTTCTTTTAGCACATTGCATATTCTACACTACCACAGGCAACTGCTCCAAATGGGATCCTCGTAGGTGGGATGCACCTGCTGACTCTGACATGCGCGAGGGGGTAACCCTCAGCAGCCCACTGGCTTTCATGTAGAGAGAGCAATCACTTCTTCCTCTATTTCAGTCATGATTTATAGTAAGTTAGGCGTTTGTTTTCTCATATAGTTCTTCCAAAAGCCTCATATTCTACCCCTTTCCTTTGGTTCATAATAGTTGAAGAGAGTTTTGCTCAGGTGAAATATATGGTAATCTAATCTGGGTTTTTTTAGGGTTTTTTTTTGGTTTTTATTTTTGAGACAGGGTCTCACTTTGGAGTTCAGGCTGGCCCTGAGCTCAGCCTCAAACTCACATCACAGCAATCCTCCTGCCTCTGCCTCCTGAGTTCTGGGATTGCAGGCAGGAGCCACCACACCCAGCACTGTGGTGTATGGTACTGGTTGCTACTGGGTGTGAGTCTCCACGCCCAGTATTGTATGTGGTTACCGGGGAATCGAACCCAGGTCCTTGCGCTTGCAAGACAGGTGCTGGAACCACTGAGCTAAATCCCCAGACCACGGTAATCTAATCTTAATATAAGAATGGCAAAAAAACCAGTGTATTTCCTACAAACCAGCCACTTCTCAGAAAGTCCCCTTTTGCTTTACACCAAGAAGGCATAAAGTTGCACAGTCTATCTCTTAGAATCCATCTTCTGTGGATGAGTACAGCCTAAAGGTAACGCTAATTATTAACCAATGCATTGTGCTATTTAGAAAGGATTTTTACATTTTCAAGAAGGTTACAGTAAAATAAACAGAAGTGGATTTTCCAATATTTCAAAAATGCTCTCAAATTGATATTACACTAATCTGAAATACTGGTTTTTCCTATATGAGAATCCCAAATTATAAAGACCAAAATGAAAGATAAAGAAAAGGAAGTAGGGAGCTGATCTTTCTCAAAAGGGAAAAAGATCAAGAGATAGAAGGAGAGGGGAGGAAAAGTAATGAAAGAGTAAATTAAGGTATATTATGTACATGCACCAACTTCACACAGACAATGTAAACATTATATACTGCAAATACATAGTAATAAAAAAATGAAAAACTCTAAAATAGAAATATTTTATTGCTTGCAAATTTATTAATTTAATTGAGGTGATAACACCTCAGTACCAAGTATTTAAACTTACATGTGTTTATATGTGTACCTGTGCATATACAATATACATACACAAAATATTAACTAAGAAACATATTTTTAGGAAAATGTAAATATTTCAAGCCCATATACACATAAATTATTTTGGACCTATGCTGATTTATTTTAATTTGTAGTACCATGATATTTCTTGCACAATACAAGGCAGACTGATAAAATACTTGTTTTCTGTTTCCATGTGATAGTACCCATATGCATATGTGTATAAAATGCTAATGATAGTGCTTTTTTTAATCCCTAACAGTGCATGACGAAGAAAAAGAAGGTTGAATTTGCAAGAAGAAAATGAAATATCTCATTTTCAACTCTAAGGAAAACTATCTTAACAACCACCAAATTAGAAAAATATTCAACTGACATTTTAGAAGAAACATTTCTTTAATCAAAATTTCTTACGCTCATACTGGTTTCCAGGGCAGGCATAAGATGACAGTCCGTAGACAATAGACGAAGAAGGTCAGCTGTTTCCATACTACGTAGTACAGATAGAAACGGAAAGGATAAACCAAAATAAATTATTTTCACACTCTATTTGGGTTGTTTCACTGTGTTTCCACGGGGATAATTGGACAAACTGCTTCACTTTGCAAATGGAAAGAAATAACATATTTTAATTATAACTATACACACATATTAATGTTTATAACATCGCATTCACCATGTAAGTGATTTAAAACAGTACAGAAAGGTTTCTTGATTTGCAGAAGGCCTTCTCGGCATCACTGCAAGAAGAAGACAGAAACCCTGACTGTGTTTTGACACTGTGGTGTGTTTTTTCGTTAATTTATTGGCACTCGTCTCGTTGGCAAAGTCCGCTGAATTGCTTTCTAAATGGAGTGCTTTAAGTTTATAGACGGAAGGCCTGCTTTCTTTGACACTCCTGTGGTTCATCAACTGTTCACAATGCTGTCACTTATTTCTGTCTTCTAGGTTCCAAATTTTAGGGGTGCCTTTTACAAGGGTACATACGCATGATTATGGAGAAAGAGTGTGGGGCCAGGGAAAAAAAATATTCAGATGGCAGAGGAAATCTCTGGAATGCTTGCGGGCCTTGAAAAACGTCATGGAGGGGGAGCCAAGGCACTGCAAAGCATCATGGCGCTCTAACTAACAAAGCCACCCATCTAGAAACGGATACATCCTGTTCACGTCCCACGCTGCAGAGAGCATGGGGTGGATGTGTATCCCTTTACCAAGTACTCTTCCTCCTGCCCATCTTCCCTTCAAAAATTCGCACAAGTACATCAAGATAATACTTGTAAACGCTTATATCAATGAGCACAGCCTAAGAACTACATTTGGGAAGAACAAATCTATGCATTTATGAAGGAGGAAGAAAGAATTCTAAGGTAGTAGATTTTTTCACTTCATGCCTATGCGTCTCTTGAGAGGCACATTTGCATTGCAATTGCAATTTTATCTCTTAATGTTGACCTTAATTGACTTAATCTCTTAAATCTTTATCTAGATTTTATGGAAATCCAATTAAATAAGTATGATAATTACTATGTAACAGTCTTCAAGGCATCTATGTTTGAGGGATTTTGAAAAGAAAGATTTAGATAAATAGTTTTAATATAGTCTTTCACCAAAATTATCCACATTTATTACTGATTTCTTAAAATTCTAATTCATATCACAATAAAGTAGACTTGCCTACACATCGTCAAGTGAAAACTATAGGGCCAGGTAAAATATATTTTTTAAAAATATGGGGCCGGGGATATAGCTCAGTGGTTCCGGCACCTGTCTTGGAAGCGCAAGGGCCCAGGTTCGATCCCCGGTAACCACACATAATACTGCGCATGGAGACTCATGCCCAGCAGCAATCAGTACCACATACCACAGTGTCGGGCATGGTGGCTCATGCCTGTAATCCCAGCACTCGGGAGGCATCGGCAGGAGGATTGTGCCGTGATGTGAGTTTGAGGCTGCGCTCAGGGCCAGCCTGAACTACAAAGCGAGACCCTTGTAACCTAAAAAATAAATAAATAAAAATAAAATTAAAAATATGTTGCAAAGTAAGTTGCTCACGGGTACAATTGTTGGGAGGAGAAATACATCAGATGAGCCCAAATATTCTCTTTTTGAAGTTATTTTCCAATCACTGTACAGAGAAATAGAGCCCAAACCCACAGTCAACTTCAGAAGAGGAGACAGATCAGTTTGGATCTGCTAAGAATGCTGGGACTTTAATAAGTGAGTTCCAGGTAAAAGATGGCTAAAATTGAAGACCAAAAAGTTCTGCATAAAAATTAACTTTGAATTTTAAGCTAACCGATACATACTTATAAAGATGGGAAGCTCTCCTCACACATACACACAGCCTTTTTGGGAGGCTACTAACAAAAAATTGAAAAGTGCAAAATGCTGAGAAAATCTAAAAACCTACCCTCATCAAGCGGAGGAATGCGCACAGCATCTACTGACTCAAGACTCCACCGAGTCCATGTATGCACAAAGGGAGAGAGCTACTTGGTAGGAATAATGGAAGGAAATGGAAATCATCACCTTTTAAAAATCTAAATCCAAATTTTAGCAGTCTCAAGGTGGTCTGTCGGTATTTAAATGCCTGTCAATTCAAAATTCAATATACTTTGGAGAAAAATGACAATATAAAGCTTCTGCATTATATAATCCCACATTCAATAAAAATTACTAGATATATGAAGAGTTGAGAGAAACATGGTAATAGTGTAGGGAAAAAATAATCAATAAAAGCAAACATAGAAAAGAGCCAACTATTGGAATTATCATTCAAGGACTTCAAAATAATTACACGTATTATGCTAAGCAGAAAGTGAGTAAAATATGGAATGTTTCAACAGAGAATTATAACTTATACAAATGTTAAATCAACATTCTAGCATTACAGAGTACAATATCTAACTGAAAGTCACTTTTGTACTTAATAGACCAGGGCAAAAGACAAGTAATAGTGAACTGAAAGGCAGATTGACAGAAATAACCAAATTAAATCATAGGGTAGAAAAATAATCCAAAATAAAAGAGATCAGAGCATGACTAAAGGATGCAACATCTATAAAGTGAGGTATTTCTCCTCAACAGAAAAAGAGAAACAGAAAAAGTTTGATAAAATAGTAACCTATTATATTTTAAATATGCTGAACGTAATAAATTCCAGAAGATCAACAAAACTCAGACAGGTGAAATGCAAAGAAAAATCACAATTAAGGGCTTCATAATCAAACTTCTTAGGATGCAAAAAATAATTAAAGAACAAATCTTAAAAGTTGCTCAAAAATATACACAATGACCTCAAGAAAAAAAGCTATCTAAATGAAAGATCATTTTGCGACATAAACTGTCGAATGCTAAATAAATAGTAACTGACAAATGACTCTAGGTTATGTGAGGGAAAATAGCTTTAGTAATGAAAACAATAACAATACTTTCAAGCAAAACTTAAGAAAATACACTGTTAGAGGATCAGCTTTATAAGAAATATTTAAGAAAGTTTTTCAAGAATAACAAAAATAATTATTGAAAAAAATGAGAGCAAAAAGCAATAAAACGCACACAAAAGGTAAATATCTAAATAGACATAAAACACTGATGACAATTTAAAGTAATAATAAAGTTGTATATGATATAAAATATATATCAAGGCAAAATGTATTTTTAAAATAGCAGAACATGAAAGGGCAAATGAAGTTAAAATTACCATATTTTTTAGGATGCAGTATAATACGAAGGTAAGGTAAACTGTAATAAATTAAGAATACATTTTATAATTCCTAAGGGAACTATTATGAGAATAAAGTTATGACAAAAACTAATAGTGCAAGAGAATAGTGACGGGAAATGACCAAAGAGAAGTCAGGCAGAAAAAATAATAAGACAGCAAATTAAATCCAATTACCAAACATCAATAATACATTTAAATAGAATAAACACTCCAATAGAAACCCTAAGACAGATTACCTGTGAAAGAGCCAAGTCTATAGTAAATATAAAGACACAAATAGGTTTGATATTAAAAATGGAAAAAGATGTCTTTACTAACTTAAAGCTTCCATCGCACTGTTAATATTATATAAAGTTGGGCCAGGGAGTTAGCTCAGTGGTTCCAGCTCCTGTCTTGCAAGCGCAAGGGCCCGGGTTCGATCCCTGGTAACCACATAACAATACTGGGTGTGGAGACTCACCCCAGCAGCAACCAGTACCACATACCACAGTGCCGGGCGTGGTGGCTCACGCCTGTAATCCCAGCATTCGGGAGGCAGAGGCAGGAGGATTGCTGTGATGTGAGTTTGAGGCTGAGCTCAGGGCCAGCCTGAACCACAAAGCGAGACCCTGTCTCAAAAAACCTTTAAAAAAAAAAAAAAAA